>JAVTVY010027531.1:0-11086 GCA_036873755.1 Hanleya hanleyi
AGGCTATGATTATGATTTTAATGTTGCAGATTTCTTGTATTTATATCATTTGGAGAAGATTTTCCATTCAATCACTGATTGAGCAAGGCCTTCATTCACAGGAAGAAAAGCAAAGTGGGCTGTAAAAATTTGATGGCGCTTTTTGTCTGTCTTTTAGAGAACAATAAATATGACGTAAAGTTGACAGGATTAATTCATGGTGACTTGAAACCGTATCGAATTAACAATTTGGTTTTCGTTTCGCAATTAAGGCAGAGAGTAGAAAATTATAGAGAAGGGACAAATTAGGACAAAACTCTACCTGCCTCATAAATGGATTATGCTTGTTAATGTCTCGCCAATTGGATAAATTGATTTTATTGAGCATCACAAACAAAAGATTTGACATTTAATTCATCTGATGTCAATGGCTGGTTTAACAGACTCCAATTTACCTGGGCTCGGGTTCCCTACCTTTGTCCAGATCTAGCATCCCCCATGCCTTTATAGTGTCGCTTCCCGATTTTCATTTCCTTTTGATAAACGTTTGTACTGTTGATGAGTTATACCATGAGCATTATGTTCTTTTTATTTGACTGGTCAAATTATGAAGTCATTTGGATAACATACATGTGTATGGCCTTTCAAAGCTCTGTCATGAAAGGTTTTTCCATCAGCCCATTAGTAATATCTAGGCAGCCATGGCATGCATCTGTGATTTCCAACATTTTTATTCTATTTTCCCCTGTACTATTTTGGTAGAATACCGTGTCTGGAATAGTTAAAAAAAACTATCATTACCAAATGGTGTTCATATGAATACACAAATTTCTTCAAAATGTACAGTATCTACAAGTAAATACCCTCTAGTCCAAACATTTATTCTCAGAAGCATAATGCAAAATCCTTTAGTTAAAAAGATCTTTTCCAAAGGTAGAGTGGTTAATTGTAGCAATCATTTTAATCATTGAGGCTTGAGGTGTGTTTTTTTCATTGTGTAGATTTCAGTTCTTGCGTATTTTAGTACTACCCAACTAGTTTTGTCCCATAAAAAGAAACTTGTTCCATTAGGAAGTGAATGTACATGTGGGCACTATTAGAACGTACTGTATAGAGACATTCTACCTTCAAACTGGTCTAAGTACCGGTCGCTGTATGTAAATAGTTCTCGAGTAGATGCTGTCATAGTTATATATCTATAGGCCATATAATCTCTACAGAAACTACCTCAACCACACCCATACATAACAAATACCAGCTTAAGTAGATGCCCATCAAATGTACTGGCACAGGTATGAGCTATAACACTGCTGTCAGGTGAAAATATGTAGGTTTGTAAAATTCCATATTCCTCCTCCAGCTGACTCGGTGTTATCTCATAGATTATATCGAACAAAAGCTGTAGTTCTCCGCATGGTTAGGCAAATTTTCTCAAATAACTAAATCTTTAATAAAAAGTTTAGTAAATTTTATCCAATTAAATTTTATGAAATCCAAATGATTTATTTTTGATGCAACTGAGCTGATCTAGCATTTTGCCCGTACCCATGAATGTGAATGGGCAGCGGTTTAGAAGAAATTTTGCACTGGCATTTCAAACAGTGATAAAAAAAAAGTTGATAAAAATGATGGGTTGCAGTCAAAATAACCTGCTGGTAACAGTAATTCTGCATAATAATACATGTTCAATTGGTGTATTGCCACATTCTTTTTAACATAACACTGTAAAACTGATTGACTTGTTGTAAAATGCATCTTCTGAACAAGAATGTAAACAAGAAGGTAAATATCTCCATGGAGAAAAATTCAAATTTATCTGTACGTACATGTACATTACACTGTCAAAAAATTGAGGATCTTGGGTAACGAATGTTGGGGGGAGAAAAAGAACGTCGATTCCAAAGTCATTTGCCAGCTAAAGCTGATGTAGTCCCACAATCATAAGCCATAAATTGTTTGCTGATGTTAATTCAGTTTACAAACTGCCATATTATTGCAGCTTTATTAGGCATCAGATTGCATGTATACCTCATGCCATCACATACACTCTCGATTGCATTGGGGTGAAACATGTATGGCACACAGCTTGTGTGCACATGGGCTGGGCTGTTGGCCAATCAACATCATCCATTACAATGTGGAGTGGTCTTCAGTCAGAGATGTCACAGTTAACAGAACATGGTATTTTGTGCTCTTTTCAAGTAGCTGAGCAGCTAACTTGTTCCTTCTTTTAAATACATTTTTCATCTCAATCATATGATACACACTTCCTGTGTCAATTCAAATCACGGCTGTGTTTTTCAGTCCAATTCAGTGTGTTACACAGACAGTTGATTGTCTCGGACAATGAGAGAATGTATAACAAAGGCCATATACATGTATTACTTGCTGAAAGAGTGAGTGGACCTAATTCAGGCCATCCACAATAATATTTTTGTTTCCAGTAACCAACTTTAGAAAATTTGGCTAGGCAGGAATTTTAATTTTTTTATTTCTTTTATTTCTTTTTTTTTTTTAGTGGATTTTTTTACCTTTTTGTATAGTATTTTTGAGTACTACTGAAAAACATAGAAATAAAAAAAATTGTCGACCCAAACCGTTTGCTTTTTACTGCAAAATATATGGGTAGGTAGGGTTACTGGAAACAGAAATATTATTGTGAATGGCCTCAGGAGCAGAAACTGTGGCTATGTTTTCAGGAGCATACAGTTTAAAGCTGATATGCTTGGATTCATTTCAGAAATTAAAACCGATTAGATTTCTTTGCATGTGTTTAATTGGGTATGCTGATGTCAATGTGTGAGTATGCTAATGGTTTCTAGACTATCTAAACAGAAGACTGGTACCAAAATAATTACACAACGTACCCCTCCGGCACATATGTTTCTTTGAAAATATTCAAGGTAGGATATTCAAGCCTCAAGGTTTGAAGATGTACTTTCAGATTTCTGTTGAAAGAATACAGAACACAATTTGTTGTCATTTAAACTCTCAGAGGAAACACCTGCATTACTTCAAACCTATGAAAAAACAAATTTTGAAAGTCAACCACTTCCTTAAATTATAAAATTTGTAAATGAGAAAGGATTCATGACAGGATAAAACAGAGGCTCCGTCATGCCAGAGATGTCCTTTTGATGCCCTGTTGTGAATTTCGGCACCCTTAATTTAATTTCTGCCTAACACTCTGTTTAATGAATATAACAACATTGTGTTACTGATAGCAATAAGTGGGGCATACTGATACAATAACTGGGGTCATACTGATAGAATATTGGGGCCGTACTGATACAATATAAACTGGGGTCGTACTGATAGCAATAACTGGGGTCGTACTGATAGCAATAACTGGGGTCGTACTGATAATAACTGGGGCCTTACTGATAACAGTAACTGGGGCCATACTGATAGCAATAACTGGGGTCGTACTGATAATAACTGGGGCCTTACTGATAACTGTAACTGGGGCCATACTGATAGCAATAACTGGGGTCGTACTGATAATAACTGGGGCCTTACTGATAACAATAACTGGGGCCATACTGATAGCAATAACTGGTGTCATTCTGATAGCAATAACTGGGGCCTTACTGATAACAGTAACTGGGGCCATACTGATAGCAATAACTGGGGTCGTACTGATAATAACTGGGGCCTTACTGATAACTGTAACTGGGGCCATACTGATAGCAATAACTGGGGTCGTACTGATAATAACTGGGGCCTTACTGATAACAATAACTGGGGCCATACTGATAGCAATAACTGGGGTCATACTGATAGCAATAACTGGGGTCATTCTGATAGCAATAACTGGGGTCATTCTGATAGCAATAACTGGGGTCCTTCTGATAACCGGGACCTTCAACAGATTAACCAGAAGGCTGGTGGACTTGCTAGTGGTATCTTCGAGGACATGGTGGTGGACTTGCTAGTGGTATCTTCGAGGACATGGTGGTGGGGTGGAGGAGGCATTTGGGAAGACTGACCTCAAAATATTGTGACTGGTTTGACGACTACAGGATTTTTGAGATCTGGCGTAAGCCAGAGGCTCTTTAGAATGTTGTAGGGGAATGGACAAAAGTGCAAACCGACTCACGGGATAGCCTTACGCTGCATGAAAGTAGTTCCACAGAGATGAGTTTTGGGGATCCTTAGTGGTTGAATTGCTTTTGTATGTCTATATTTAGTCACTAATAGTCACAAGGCATATATTTGATCCCTTATCTGCATTAAATATTACTCTGTTCATTGTTTTCCCACAAAATATGAGATTAATACGCTCTAAAGTATGGCAGACTGGTATCGTCACTTTACCAAAGCTTGGACCATGCTGAGAAAATTATACAGTTTAGCTGGTTAGGTGTATATGTGAGAGATGCTCTACCATAGCAGCCAACCTGGCTACCATTGTCTCATTATCACCTTTGCAGGCCACTGTTTGCTTTTCTCACAAGAGCAAGCTGTAACATATCTTATAATCTTTTCCTATCTTGTACTCCACCAGTCAACCTGTGGGATATCCAGAAAGTGTAATACATGTCTTGTCTTATCCTAACTTGTGACATAACCATCATCAACCTTTATGTCCAGCCCTTCTTACTCATAACACTAAATCAATCCCTATTTACCCCTAGGTATAATCTCTCTCAGTCAATGCCGGGAAAGGCGAGCGATCGCTCTCGCTTGCGCCCACACACGCCCCAACCTTCTCAGGCGACCGATCTCTCGCTCGCCCAAACTATTATCCAAAACAACGAAATGTTCGTGTCATTGTTCTGACTGATAAATGAATAGAAATTGCACTGGCTCATGTCGTAATCCCGAATTTATTTAGACTTGTACGTCCCGCGAAGAGCAAGACGTCTTGTTGTTCAACGTAACCAGGGGTAACGAGGTCATGACACCAGATGGCGTCTCCCGTTTAAAATGGCGGCACCCTTTTGATAGCGTTTGTTGAGGTTCAATGCTGGCGAAAAACGATCTATTTTGCTATAAATTTTGCGCTATTGTTACTGTTTAATGTATAAATTAATATGTGATATCTCAGAATGTATTACAATGTCAATTTACACAACGTCTAAGACAAGTAAATATCTCGCAAGTCGTTTGGTGGTTTACCATGGAATTCTCCTTACCACGTCCAGCTGGTACAGCATGCGGTTGACGTCTTCGCGGGTATTGAGAAAACAGCTCCACTCATGTTAGTAGTAATCTCCCCCTGGAATTGAACTTGGAAGTATGGACTAAACTTGCGATTTGAAAACAAAGCAGTTGAAATGTTTAATTTATTTCGCCAGAATATATTTCCTAAAATGTTTTATGATTAAAAAAAATTAATAGCGTATAAAATAGTCGTGATGAAGTAAGTTTTATCAGTCTGTGTTACTTTATTTTATTTTGCAACAACAACATTTCTTTAACTCCATTCACTCAAATGTTTTTCCTTCTGGCTGACAATGGTGCTTCATCTACTTTACTAGAGAATGAACAAAAGGAAAATGTGAGCTCTTCAACTGATTTGATTTAAAAAAATTATCAATTAATTTATTTCTTATTAGAAAATTGGAATATACATCATCAAATAAAATGAATGTTCCATACCGAGTAAGATATTTATGGAAAGTAACTCCTCATTAATGAATGTCAGTGGGCAGAGATAATTATGTGGTGTGGCAATGTTCAGGTTGTCCATGGGTTCAATCTTTTTCTCAATAAAATTCAAGTTCATATTTTGGAATTTTGGTGACATTTGATACCTGTTGAAATCTGATAAGTGTATACTGAGATCAGTTTGTTTGTAGAGAACACTTGCCAGAACTGTAGATACGGTGTCGGGTTTGTAGCAACATGTTCACATAAAAAACTTGTACATTGCTGTTTAAAGTGAGAATAAAAACAGAACAATTCAACTTTCAGGTTTCATCTTTATTTCTCATATGTATAGTTTCACTCACCTAAGCAGAGCGATAGCTCCCCCTGTTGGATTTCAGGAGAGTGATTCCCGAAGAGCTAACAGCTCGCCCAGAGCACTTTAGGGGACTGATTTGCAGCTCGCCCATATTTTCCTTATGGCAAAGACTGTCTCTTATTTACCCTTAGGTACATGTATGTTCTGTACAAACTGACCTTAATGCCCAGTGGGTATTCAGGCCTAGACTTCATTCCACTGGCCCCTTTTTCCATCGAATTCTTAACAGGCTAGTTTGCAGTTTCAACGCAATACCAACAATACCATGTTAAAGAAGGTATCATATTGCTTTCTTTATGCTGGTTAAATTAACATGGTGTTCATCTGAAATTCCGAACTGACGTATTGAAGGAATTATGTAAAGATATTATATTAAGATAAAGAGCAAAATTCAGCTATTTTGGTTGTCAAGGTTGGATGAGCACCTGTAGTGTCTAATTGGACGGAAATTAATTGGGTAACACAGGGTTAGCGTAACGTGTGCAACCTCCCTCATTATAGGACTACCTTTCATTGTTCCCACAGATCAATTTCACATAAACTACGATAAAAGTGACTCCGAAAATGGAAGTCATTGTGATATAATATTATATATTTCGGCTTCCATTTTCGGAGTTACTTTTATTCTAGGACTGCCTTTCTTTGGTATGTTCAACTTCATTATGTTGGTACCTTTTAGGACGGGCGTTTGCGCCATCAATCCAAACGTTTAATAAATTTAAACGTTTAATTTGCACCAACCAATCAGATGTCATGAATTGGCATTTGGAAAACCTTTCCTGTCCAAAAGCAAACGTTTGCTGTTGTAACGTCCAATACTTTAGACGTTTCCTGTCAAAAGGCAAACGTTTCCAGTAGTATATATTCGAGACTTTTAAACGTTTCCGGTTTAAGGGAAATCGTTACCAGTTGTGATCGTCCAGTCAGATTTTTTTATTGCTGCCGCGTATGTTCAAACCTCAACATCAACACGTGTCCACTGGCAAAACATTTCCGCTTTTTAGTCTGTTTGAACCAATCAAAATAACTCTTACAAATATTGGCGCATATTGTATTCCTCACGCCCACCGTGCATCATGTCCTGCGCAAATTGTCCCGGTGCCAAAGATATTCTCCAAAACCTTATTTGTAAGAACGGTTTTTATTGGTTAAAATACACTACATACCCGAAACGTTTGCCAGTGGAGATTTGCACGTGTTGGTGTAGATGTTGGAATACACGCGGCCCAAATAAACTAGAGCCTTAGGCACTGAAACGGGGCTATTTAAATGTAAAATAGGCTGTTGGAATAATTCCACTAACTCTTTGATGTTCAGTCCCCATGGCGAAGAGCCATACAATTTGTAGTCTCACACATTTCTCTCAATAAGGTACTAGGTACACCCCTAGTTTGGAAGGTTACAAATTCTGACAATGTTTGTATGCAGACTTGTATATGTAGAGCACTGCATGCTATCTAAAGTTTGGAGTTTGACCCTATCAAGTAACCCTATCAGCTAAGTGAACCAAGCCATTGACCTAGGTCATGCATGTGACTATGCTCTAAATGGTATAGAGGGTCTGGTGGAGGGGATGTTTGTGTGATAGTTCAAAAGTTACATACCGTGTACATGTATATAATTTCTGCAAGAATGGAAGCCTAGAAAATTAGAATTTCTTGCCAGCATGGCAAACATATGATAAGTCTGCATTAAACTATTTTCTTCTGTAATTTGTTAAAGTTTTAATCAACCAGTGATTTATGACATCCTTTCAGGAAAACACTCTAAGTCAACCTCTGAATAGTATTCATTTTGTATTCATGCTCTAAAGCAGGAAATCTCTGTGAAAATGACATATGAACATATATAAGAATAGCAGAAAATATTTAACTTCACTAATATAGACCAGGTGAAACAAAATCTAGCAAAAATAGTTGACCAAACTATCTGCAGTAGCTGAATAACTTGAGGACTCATTTCTCCTGCTCTTCCTCTCAAAGCCTAAAGCAGATTCATGGACTCTTTCAGGTAATGGTTCAGTGACATCGTGATGGACTCGTTCAGATAATGGTTCAGATGACATCATTTTGTAGTCTTTCGGATAATGTTCTAATGACATCATCATGGACTCTTTCAGATAATGGTTAAAATGACATCACTATGAACTCTTTCAGATAATGGTTCAATGACATAATTGTTGAATCTTTCACATGATCGTTCAATGATTTCATCACGGAATTTTTCGGATAATGGTTTAAATTACATCCGTATGGACTGTTTCAGATAATGGTTCAATGACATCATGGACTCTTTCAGATAATGGTTCAAATTACATCTGTATGGACTATTTCAGATAATGGTTCAATGACATCATCATGGACTCTTTCAGATAATGGTTCAATGACATCATCATAGTATCTTTCGGATAATGAGCCAACGACATATCACGGTCTCTTTCAGATAATGGCTCAATGCCATCATCATGGTCTCTTTCAGATGATCGTTCAAATGACATTATTATGGACTCTTTCATGTGATGGTTCAGTGACATCATCATGGACTTTCAGATACTGGTTCAATGACATCATTATGGACTCTTTCAGATGATGGTTCAATGACTTCATCATATAGACTCTCTTGTATACATGCATCATAAATGGTGATGGTTTCATTTGTAGAATAGAATAACTTTTTC
This sequence comes from Hanleya hanleyi, assembly GCA_036873755.1. Taxonomy (NCBI): domain Eukaryota; kingdom Metazoa; phylum Mollusca; class Polyplacophora; order Lepidopleurida; family Hanleyidae; genus Hanleya; species Hanleya hanleyi. Next base: position 8,628 of record JAVTVY010027531.1, read on the forward strand.
TGCTGTATCACACCCCAAGGGTCAAAGGCAACACGTATGTCTCCTTGTGTGATCAGACAGGTACTCAGAAACAAGAGAACTAACTTACCTATATATTTGATCTGTGGGGTCTGCCCTTAAAGTTCTATGTGATTATGTTCTCAGTGTGTGTCTGATCTCCATCCTACTATATTACTATAGACCTGACCATTGAGCGTGTAGTATTGGCCAATTGTTGTAAGCATGTTTGTGTCCAGTTAACAATGCACACTTAAGCTTCTAGTATGTTTGTGAACCCATGGAAGAAATTGCCCAGCTGAGCAGTTGTAGTTTGACCATTTAGAGTGGTGTCATTATGGCCGTTAAAGTGGGGGAGGGCGTAAGTATGGTTTATGAAGTCCGATGAAGTAAATGAGAGTGATCCCTGTTTAATACATGCGGACACTAGGTATAGTACTGGAAGTGCTATATGATTCATACTTTAGTTCTCAAAATTTGTATCTACAAAGCTTTGGTTAATCAAAAAGTGAAATTTTATTTTATTCATGTTGTGCACACTTTAATGACAGAGTGTGTTCCACACCAGTTGAATGGCGAGGTGCACTGAGATGGTTTTGAACCCTTTTTAGGGGTCAGTCCATTTGGATATCAAGAGAGGTGATGTAGGATAGAGTAATCATCTCACAATTCAACTTGTATTTATAGTGGGCTTCAGGACTCCCCTGATAGTTGTCACATGGCTCTATTGTTGGTAGAGGAACTCCCAAGGGAAATAATCCCAGGTATTGTTAGAGGACAGATTAGTTTGATTTGGGATGATGTATGATATGGCCCTGTGCAGCTTGCTGTATTGTAGATGTGTCCTGATATATATAGATATCAGATGGATGGCAGCATATACAAGGGCAGTTAGACTTCCCCGAGTACTCAAATAGGTTCAACGCAGGCTGTGGGCGGAACTCTGGAGAAGTATATATGAACTGAACTGACAGCTGATTGGTCAGTCAGTTCACCGTTTGCACCGAGTAACCCCAGTTTTCCTGGTTTGTTTACTAATGGGGTATGAAGGCCTATTCCCACCTTTAGTCTGTTAGGGGGAGAAGTACGGGTATGTCTGAGTGATTTCTGATCTAGCGGTAGCCTCTGGCCCCTGAGATTGTCAACTCCTGTGTGCTGAGCTGGGCTGGTTGGATCTCCTCTACACTGTGGGGACAGGCAGGAAGAAGACAAGCTGGAACTATATCACCCTAGTTTACCGCTTGCTTATGACTGAATACATTCAGAGGAATATATCGAGCACGTCTGATTTCCCGGTAGTCTGAGTGTGTAGTGAAAAGTTTTCAGTTTGTCCCATACAAGTTGTGAAGGCATGGAGGGACTGTAAACTCACAGTGGCACCCATGTGTCTATGTGCGGTTAAGACGACCTAAGGAATTTCACCTTCCCGAGATTTTACCTGTGGTCTCCCTCCTCCATCAACATGTTCTCAGCGTGTGCCCAGTTTCCCCGTAGTGGGATGGACGCTACAAATGATGTATTCGCGTGTTTATTTGGTGATCTCTTTGTGAAATGGTGAGTATATACAAATCATTAGTTATATTCCAGGAAGTACACTCCATAATTAAAACATTTAATTAATGGAATATATTTTAGCCATAACCATGACAATCCTGAACTGCATGTACACTGTCTCAACATGAATGCATATGGGATAGTATTTAATTATGTATGGATGCCTGAAAAAGGCCAGGCCAGCTTGTCGGGCTGATAAGATGATATATTAGCATTGTCAGGTTTTCTACTGGAGTTTTGCCTCAGGGGTCCTAATTGAATTTACAATGAGCACAGTACATGTACCTGTAGATATTAGTTGAGATAATTAAGGCAGTTAGTCCTTTATTTGAAGTCGAGGTTGATCAGTCTTTGAGTAGATATCCCCATTCCTATTATTATAGTAGATATACTCTGGTCTGCAATCATAGTAGATATACCCATACCTGCAATCTTTGTAGATATACCCTTACCTGCAATCTTTGTGGATATATCCTTACCTGCAATCATAGTAGATATACCCTTACCTGCAATCTTTGTGGATATACCCATACCTGCAATCATAGTACTAGATGTACAGTAATTCCACTAATAATTCAATCACAGGAAGTTCACTTTTCAACCCTGTTATTCAAACACAGAGAAAAAGTAACTATATCATTCTTCTTTCAAATTGAGTAAAAGTCACATAATGACAAAAAGTGACACTCTGTAGCTGGTGCCATGAAGAATATTTCCATATATAAGTCCTCTTTGCTGCACTTCCGGTGATTGAATTATTAGGGGAATTAATGTATATGTAGTACTATGACTGCCGGTACCCATACCTGCAATCATTGTAGATATACCCATACCTGTAATCATAGTAGATATACCCATACCTGCAATTGTAGTAGATATACCATACCTGCAATCATAGTATTAGATAT
>JAVTVY010027532.1:0-110147 GCA_036873755.1 Hanleya hanleyi
TGTAAACTAAATGGATGATATGATTACCAGATCGACGTGTTCCTGTGTTCGTGTGCCAGATCGAAGTTATGGATTATGGACGCGGATATTCTCTAATGGACGACGGCTGAATTATGGATGACGGACTAGACGCTTGTAATTCTGGCCGTGACCAGCGTATTGCCCCCTGTAAATGTGTTTACAATAACATTTCAAACAGAAATCATGCCGCTGATTATTGTCCACACGCTCAAATATCGCTTAATGTCTGTTCACAAAAGTTACCTGCATGAATCAGATGTCCCTGAAAAAGACAGTGACATTGCCATTATTTTCAAGTAAATTTGATTCTTTGCCATTATTTTCAAGTAAATTTAATTCATTGCCATTATTTTCAAGTAAATTTGATTCATTGCCATTATTTTCAAGTAAATTTAATTTCAAGTAAATTTAATTCATTGCCATTATTTTCAAGTAAATTTGATTCATTGCCATTATTTTCAAGTAAATTTGATTCATTGCCATTCTTTTCGAGTAAATTTGATCCATACCCTGTATGTGATTTTTTTCAGCATGCCCTGAAGGGAGTTATGGACGGAACTGCTCCATGAGTTGTAACTGCGAGGGCCTGCCATGTGACCCACATTCCGGAAAATGTCCTTGTCCCGCAGGAACCACTGGCCCATATTGTGAACAAGGTGAGAACCTCTCAAATTAATATGATTATATTATATTATATGATATGATATTATATTATATTATATTATATCTCCTGGGAGAAGGACACACGCTGTTTTACTGGGCGTTCGAATGTAACCACTCGTATTTCTCCCTCATCTACTAGAGTAATTGATTCAGTTCACAGTTGTACTTGACCAACAATAGTTAAAGTAATAGTAAACTCTCCGACGAAGTGAAGTTCAAATGAAAGACAAATCTCAACTGTATCCAAATATATTTTTACTCCATTTATGCGATTTTTTTCTAACCGAGTAAAAGTACTTAACTTTTGTATGGTAACTCATAAGTACCAAGTCAATTTGAGTCTTGCATTTAATTTCCTTGATTTTGGCGAAACATGCACATTGGAACAGTGGTCTGTGTTGAAAATCAAAGTATGCACAACTTAAGTTTGATTCAAATATTAGAAAGTGCATACAAAGATTAAAATATATGTATTAAGGCAGTATGATGTCACCGGACCTACATATGATCGCAACAGACCACCATAGAAACCCATACTTTATTTGCAGTTTACTCTGTGTAATAGAGTCGCAATAGACGCGAAGTCCCGATTATTTAAAGTCTGGTCATTTCATCATTATACCTATATAACCCTCAATTCATATTGCATAGTATATCTTCTTGCAACTTTCAAGCTAGTATTTTCTCCTCATTGCCATAATATTGAAGTTTCGAGATCGTTAAATCCATAGAAGTCTCTAAATTTGAAATGGAAAATATCTGTATAACGTGACTTAGCGTAACGACAGTCTGCTAATTGTGAGTTATGCAGTAATTGGAAAACTTGTCCATTGTTCGTAATTTTGAAACTAGTACGCTAATCCAGGATTATATATTTCAAATTGGAGCGTTATGCAACAGGTGGGAAAATTTGACGACGTCTGGTGACTAAAAAGCAACCATATCATTCTACAGGAAAGTATCCCTCGGCACCTCACATTCAGATCAGAGAATATGGCGGATTCTCAGATGTAGCAGCGCTGTTATTGTGGATGTTCATGTGGAGACTATGGAGTATCCACACGGTCCCTAGCACCGGCTCAAGCGGAATTAGATACGCTAGCTGGGAAGCTGTGATGATAGACCAGCTCAAACAACTCATCTGTTGTTAATGTATGAGCATGGTGGACGTCTGATGGAGAAAACGCCTCAATACAAGAATACCCAGAAAAACTGATCTGTAATGCTTTACGTCGTACGGCTCAAATTTTTCACCAAAACAATGAACCTACATATATTTGTGGAGTGACCTGTACGGAGGGCGGGAAAAACATGACTGGTATTCTGAACCTACCTAACGACTAAATAATTTCTCCACGTTTCATTTTGTTTGGCATTGCGTTGTAAACTAAACAGGTGTTCGGAGGTTGACCTTTTTGCAATTATACTCAAGCACTGAAAATCGTGCATTTTCCACAAGAGTGGGTGGAAACTTGCCCCCCAGCTACACACTTTATCGCAAATTTACACATTATGATGCGTGGATTATATTATATGATGTTTACACAATTGGTGTGTATATTAATACCCTTGGTTTGCAAATGTATTCATGAAATCTGGAAAACGTCAATTCTGTAAATTTTCACATTAACTGTGTAAATTTTCACATTAATTGTGTAAAATTTCACATTAATTGTGTAAATTTTCACATTAATTGCGTAAATTTACACGTCATACATGTACGAGCAAATCCTCACATTATTATGTTTAAATGTACGTTAAAGCAGCTAAGGCGCTGGGGAGACAAGTTTTCGTCGACGAAAGTGCATATTTACTCACGACTCAGTTTATGAACCAATCTACATGTAATATTTATGAAGTATTCATCGGTTTTCAGTGTGTAAAGAGGGCTTTTACGGACGTGATTGTAGTTTCCGCTGTGAGTACTGTCAAAATGGAGGAAAGTGTGATCGAATCACTGGGAGGTGTTTGTGTTTTCCTGGATGGATGGGAGCAGAATGCGATGCAGGTGAGCCGGAAGTGATTATGTAATAAACATCTATGTTGTGGTTTAGAAGTAATTTATGCAAGTTTTTGAACTAAATAACCGCATATTGTTCGAGTACGTGCAATCCGGGGATGATCCGAGCTTCAATTATTTACATATTCACCTAATATTTGCGTTAATGCATCATGAGTATTTTTGTTATGTTAATAGAGCAAAAAAGTAATTTCTTGAATTCTGAGCAATTTCTGGCCTTGTCGAATATATTTTGGCATGGATTTTTAAACCATCTAATTTGATCTAAATTATGACACCATGAACTAAAACAAAAATAATATTTTTCGAATCACCATATCTGCCGTGATATTACATCGAAATAATATTTTGGTTCAAGGTGTATATTATACATATTAAAAAAGTCTATGCCAAATAGTACACGACGACAGCAGAATGGACGAAAGCCCAATTTCAAACGTCGGTCGACGGTGTTTCACATCACTCTTGACTGAATGTTACCAATATCAAACTTGGGTTCTCTTTGTCTCTAAATAACGTTGCTTGTTGTGTAAAATTAAAGAAATACATTTTTGGCTTTGATAACGTTACACCTAAGGCAGGTTTTCGTATGTTGCCGTAACTACTCCTTTGCAAGCTGTTATAGGGGTAATGTAGGCGCACGCACCAATTTGGTGAAAGCATCAGACCGGTGCGTATCAGAGTGAAACCAAAGCGGCGAATGTCTTATCCGTAACGCTTCCAAAGCGATTCATTGCCCGCCCTGGTTCAACGTGGATATCACTACGCTAAACATGGTGTTTTCACCAACGGAGAGAGAGAGAGAGATAGAGTAATTACGTTGCGTTCAGCAACATTACAGTCATATAGAGACGAACAACGTAAATCTCTATCTAACAAACAAAATTACGTCACAAATCAGTCGTTGTCGTACAGTCTTCAATCCTATCTCAAAAATCAATCGTTGTCGTAGTCTTCAATCGTATCTCTTATGAGACTTTCCTCTTAATGTTCGTGATGTCCATGTTAACATTATGAACACATCAAAATTCAATCGTTGTCAAACAGCCTGTGACTTTTTTTTCAACGATTTCAAGACGTGTCCCTTAAATTCAGCTTCCATATCCGTATAACTAGCATAGGGGACTGCAAAATTCGGCGTCAAATTCCGAAAGAACTCATTCATGTTTACCACACTCTGGCACCACTAACCTCATATTGCTGAACTGACACGGATTCTAGCCCCACTGGTGCATGTGTGAAACTTTGCCAGTTACTTGCCGACAGGCGGTGGTTCGCTCCGGGTATTTCGGCTGCCTTCACCAATCAAATTGGCTGTCCTCATATGAGTGAAACAAACCTGAGTGTGACATTAAACCAAATCCCTCCAGTCTCTATAGATACTTTATAAACACGCATAACAAAGATTCTTTCCATCATAATACCCTCTTCATTTTAAAAAACCATAGTAATTTTCTTTTCTTGTGTTTCTCTTGGTCTCAACCTCTGAAGAATCTTATCGGTCATTCTCTCGAGAGGAGAGATTATCTTCGTATTTGAACGAGTTCAACAACGGAGAATTCTAGTGTGAACCGTATCAATACGGTCATACATATTTTAATATTTCCCTCGTTGAATTTCTGTGTTGATTCATCTCTTCTGTACACATAACTTTGTAAACTGACTGAATCTCTGCAGCATGTCCATGGGGAAGGTATGGAGAACTCTGCAAGTATACCTGTACATGTGAAAACAACGCCATCTGTCGGCCGCACGATGGCGCATGTGAATGTAGCCCTGGGTTCTTTGGAGTCACGTGCGCTGAATGTAAGTTTCACTTCGTTGTTTCGTCAAATAGTTGCTCATGTCTGCTTTTGAGAAGAGTAAAGGGCGATGAAACCCTAGCCACTGATACCGACGTTGCGCTATATTTGCATTGTTTTGGGTCAACCATATTTGATCATGTGGCACAATAATAATATGCCAATATACATGAACTTTAGCTGAACATTTTTTTTCAAATCGTATTCACACTTACCTTTGAATTAACGTGATTGGTCTGGTGTAATAATGATGGTGAATTTATGGAGTGATGTTATGAACCAAAGACGCCGCATCGGTTGCACAATGTAATTTTATTTCAATTCAAGTGTCGAAGTTGATCGCTCTGTGAAAAACAATGGTCCGCGTCACGGAATTGCATTTGTTCTAGGATATCCCTTATCGACCGGTATTATTACCATAACCCATTTCAATTTAACTTTTTGGGGATTTGTTCCTCAAGAAAGTTGCAAGTGTTTCTTGCTGTCTATTTATTGTTTACACATGCAATTAAACGCTGGGTGCTAACTTTACGAGATGTTATGTAATCGGAATTAATGGAGGCCTCAGATTGACCCTATGGCCCTTCCGGTTTTCTCAACGAGCCAATGAAATCTACTTTCTTTTATATATCGATATTGATTAATTGAATGTTTTAAACATATGCAATGTTTTATCCCAAAATGTGTTAAGCTTTCTACGGCGATCCTTTTCCGAATCGAGGATACAAATGAATTTTTTGGAAATAAAAATGCATCACGGGATAATCTCAATTGTAGAAGTATTCGATTGGTCAATTCAAATTTTACAGGACTCATCAGGATTTTACAAAATTATCATTATTTTTCAGCTTGTCCATCGGGAACATACGGGAGACACTGCGCACTTCAATGTGGTTGTATGCCTGACCAGACGTGCGACCCGGTCCAAGGCTGCACAGGTACCTTAAGTAAATCGCTTGTTTTCTGCCGATATGTTTTACGCGCGAACAGCTGAGGTATGAGTGACACTCTTGTTTCGATAAGCTGAATATGAAGATAACTCTGTATATGACTGTAGCATGTGTAATAGGTTAGCGATAAAAGATCTCGCACCATTTCCTCAGTGTCCTAAAGTGCATGTGAAACACCCTCTCACTGTTTTGGTCCCAAAATCGTGGTGTGAATGCCCAAACGGTCGCTTCTTTTATCAATAAACGAGACGTGTGGAAAATGCACCCAGTATTATATCTTGTGAAAGGATGAACAGGTTATATGCTCAGCTATCTGAAAAGAGCACACGTTATAACTCCATGTTTAGTTGTGATATCTTGGGCCGACTCCACTCTGTTTGATAACAGATGACGGTGATTGGCCGATAGCATGCACACAATTGATCTTAACCCAATTCAATCATAGGGTGTACCTCACAGTAAAAGGTATACAATCTGCGAGAGATTCCGCACAGACGAGTGGGAACTTTGGTGCTACATTTTAAAGGAGAATTGCTGTGGTGTTGTCTTATACAGGTGGCGCTCCCAGTGTTCGCCCGTCAACTGGTCCGCCAACTACGCCCCAACAACCTGACCCTACAACGCGAGGGCGGACTGTTGATCCAGCTATTGACCTGGGGTCAACCCTGGGAATAGCCGCCAGCCGGATCAACGACAACGACCGATTCGGATCTCTGAGCTCGGGAGAGTTCGCAGGGGTTATGGTAGCCGCTGTAGCTTTCCTTCTCCTCCTTCTCATCATTATCCTCGTCGTCTATTATCGCCGGAGAATCAGGCGACTAAAGCGTCGAAGTCAGTCAGAGACAACTGTGATCTTCACCAACGACCATAATGGAAGTCTAGGAGGTAAGGCAACAAGACACCCCACACCCGTGACATACCCACATCCCAGACATATCCCACACCCCAGACCTACTCCGCACCTTAGACATATCCCGCACCCCAATCATCTACGCTGGACGGGACTATCAGAATTCGACCGGCCCCAGTTTGTGAAGCGATAAAATTATTCTCCGCCGGAAGTGCTCATAGTAAAATTAGTTATGTTGTCATCATCATTAGCAGGCCTTCCTGATGGCTAGGAATGCCCTGGCTAAGAGTGTATCCTATCACATCATTTGTTTTATGGAAATTAAGGACGGATATTTATCTTTTAGGCGGAGAAAAATGTCCGAGCTGGTAAGGAAGAAAAGTGCTCGGACAATTTTACTTAACGGACATTCTAAGCATCCATACCGGATATGATGGGAAACATGCTATATAAATGTATGCGAATAGAACCCTCATTTTCACCCATTCAAAGGGTCTAAGTCTTGATTCTGCCACAATGGGATCATTCGATGCATAACTATATGAGGTCGACTTTTGATTGCCGAAGTCTTCAAATCTCATAAAATGTCTTGGTGTTGGCAGACTAAATAAAATGATACAAATTGTTCCTTTTTAATGCGAAAATGTTCCGTTTTGTCTAAAAAAATGTATTCATATCATTTTGCATTATTAGGTTCAATGGTAGGGATGGAAAACCCGGTGTACGATTCTCCCCCTGCATATACAGCCTCTCCATTCCCAGTGGGCAACGCGCGACGAGGGAGTCTTTCAACAACTATGCCAATCTCTGCAGCAACCCTCAGTAATTTACAGAACAGCCATCTTGAAAGTATATACCCATCTCTCGGTGCGGAAGATCCGGGACCGCTACCACAAAAATATGTTCCGGCGGAACTTGTGACAGAGGAAAAATCCTTACATGATTTAGACGATCCGGATCAAGGTATGCATCTTCTTATACGTCACAAATCGTCACGGTACATTTATTCTCCGTGACGTACTCTCCCAGTTAAGGGTTGGTGTGAAGCTGCTAATGGTTTTGAATTTGACATGTTTTCCTTTGTTAGGAATGGGCATGAGATATTAGCTAAGATCTATAGCTGAGAATTGGTGAAGGTCATATCCTGTAGTGATTGGTCAGTCAAAAAGTGTACGAGGATCGCATTTCGCCTACGCATGATGGGAGATAACCTTTGCATTCGAGAATTCTGTAGGGTCGTCTCCCCGTAGTAGATTCCAACACGGGTTGGTCACAGCCTGTAGCTTTTAACTTTTCTCAAATATGATCGGCATTAAGTGAATGAGTGAGTGAACTGCTACTGCCCTTACCGTAATGAAATATTCATCTACAATGGGTACGTATGCATCCATGCAGTTTCTATGAATCATTAATATTTTTCACATATCTAGTGTTATTCGCCCGAAGATAAGCATTTCCGGCCATTTGGTACACGACAAACGACATCCCATTTATTAACATGGACTGAGGACTTCCCAATTTCCATGGTAACCGCGTGCGCATGTTATGGTCATCTGCCAGTTACATTCAGCGATATGTTTGGGCGAGCTCGACCACATTTCAGTGTACTTTTCCTTTGTAAAAATTGGTGGAGGTAATATTCTGACTAACGCATTAAAGTTTTCTGCGCAATACCTACTTATTCAATGACAGTTTGGCCCTTCTAAGCAATCGGGAAATGTCTATGTTGTGTTCCGTTGGTGTCGCAAAGTTCTACTGGGGGTCCGATTTTCAAAGATTCGGAATCTTCGAATAGGTCTATTGTTGTACTCAGATTTGATTATTACCATCTCATTGTAATTAAGTGTTTAACTGGTTAACTGGTTAACTGGTAAACAGGTTATAGTATGGTTGTACTGATATCGGCCCAGGTATCAGCCCTTGGTCTCCGGCTAATACAGACATCTTCGGTTGAGACCCGGGCCAATGTCAGCACAAATATGTAATATCCTGTATTTCAAATATCAGATAATTGGGAAGTAGAGCTCTCTAATCATCATGCTAACTTATTGTCTAAATCTATTTTACTGTAAAAAGTAGTACATGTATTCTTGGAACATGTCGTACATTTATGACATCGAGCATGGGGAATATATGATTCAGGTCTTTTACCCTGCAAATCCAGAATAGATTGGCCGACGTTCAACTTAACAGCTACCAATGTTTGGTGAATTAAAATCAAATTCCGTCTAACTGGTGATTTATATATAACACAAGACTTTACGTTACTGATGTTCCAGGCTTTGAATTGCTCTCTCGGCAAGATCACCCCTCTCGTCGGTAACTGATATTTTGGTATGACGATATGCAATCGTAGGCGTCCTTAGATAGCGTCGTTGAGCGATACAGCGGATACCTTGAGTTTTCTCATTAGCCACGTACACTTCGTCCAGTTTAGCAACCACATGGCATACCATGACCAACTTTAATTTTAATTGCAACCAGTAATTAACCTCGAAGTTGCTGTGGCGTGTTTCCGTATTTGGGTGTATTTCCAATAGACGTTAAACCTTAATTCTCTCTCTCTCAGATTGTTGTCAATGGTGGAGGTGTTCCTAGAATATATAAACTCTCAAAACTAAAGTGTTGTAAGTGAGACTTAAAGGTGTGGCTTAATTGTACTAATCTTACCAACTAAGACTGTTCCGAGATCGGAATCTTTAGACGCAAAAGGCGCGAAACGACGTCATTGCCCACTGAATCTTTTTCATCGAACCATTTCATTACGTTGGCAATGCTGCATCATACTATCGACGATGCTTCCTGTGGGTTACTTAACTCTGTGGCAATAACATCTTCAAATTTGTTTAGAGTTTCAGTATTTTTAAAGCACCTATGATATCTATTTTTACCAATGTTAAAGCATTGTCCCGTGCCCAAGCTTGACCGGACGACAGATATAGGCAATGACGTCGTTTGCGTTTTTCCAAGTCTATAGTGCTTTCGATCTCGGGACCCGCGGATTGAAAGTGGAAATTGCTTCCACAACATTTTTTGACAATAATGAGAATAAAAATTGCATTACAACATGAGCCACCATTGTTGACACCCTTACAATGCCAACTGCAACACTTCTGTTTTTTATAGTGTGCTTAATTTCTTAGAGTTTAGGTGACGGTGCATGCTATTTCAGGTGTGTGTGCCAGCAGTGCATTGGGGATTAGAGGACTGGAAAGTCCCATTGAATACATGACATATGGTGGTGGTAGTGAGGATCCGGTAGAGAATACGTATGCGCATCTAGGCATTGTATTTCCGGAGGATTTAACAGGTAGACTTCACAAAATATTAGCTTTTATATTATGAAGTTGATGTTGCAGTGGCCTTTGAAAACCCCTCATATCACCATATTTGGAGTCTCTCGTAAGAAGCAGGGGAGAGAATGGTCATCCAATTGAGGCTTATTCCAAAAATATCATTTCTTCTGTGCGGGTCATGCAACATCAGAAGATAGAGCAAACTTTCAGACCTCCAGACAGCTTTCGTCAGCCAAAGGGTATACAGTGAAACTTGTGCAATCAGACATTTTTCAAACCGGCCACCCTTTAAAAATACCGAAATTATGCATTGAATTTAAAGTCTTTTGAAAATTGATAAACCAGAACCAAGTGAAAATCAACACTATAATCTGCTTCCAATCATTGTCGGTACACACATGTTTCACCGTAAGACTGTTGTTGTCTTGATGTTCTCTTGGTGTCATTGATAAGGGTTAGCTGCTCCTCGCAGGCAAAATTCTTGCTTTATTGTTTATGAGAGAGGATAACTGATAAATACATGTAGAATTTGGTGCTTGCTTTTGGGGAAATGACACTTCATTAATAGCATCATGTGGTTGATAAGAGTTTATTTTAAGCTCAGATAACTTACCCAAGCAACAAATCATCGGCGACGGGGTCTGAGCCTGCATTTTATTTAATCATCCTTGCATGTTTTATATTGACCCATTTCCATGGTTACGTCTATTACAGGGGTGAGCAGAACAGAGCCCGGCACTAGCTACCGCCAATCAGATCACTTCTCAGATTCAGACTCGGATGATGCCTTCGACCAATCAGAATTGAAAGAAAATTTGGATGACGCCCAACCATGAAGGACAACATAGGATAATTATTGAGATTCATGAGTCTATTCATATTTGAACAGTGCAATCCAGCACGTATGTCAATGCTAGAGAGTAAATTGGTACCACTGACCGAAGGGACGTCGGTGTCAAACCACCATCTCTTCTGAAACAATGGAGCAAAACTGACTTTGAACGGTTCTGCCATGTGATATTTGTCTCCAGAAAGTTCAATTGTGCTCAGACCATCGGTTTACTGCAGCTAACAACAAGTCAGCGGAAAACCGGTCAAGGCGAGTACCCCGCCGTTCATGCCTGGAGCATGCATGCATCGTAGTCTTACAAGAGATTACCCCCAGGATCCATTTAACATCATTATACCATGGATCTATAATCAGCTGATATTTGACGCAACTTTTTGAGAATTGTTTGGTTGATCTAGTGCTGAAACGTGTACTTCTTTCATGTTATTCATTCTAAGGTTTGCAACGCATAATGGTCATGTTGTCTTGTTAGCTCTGCGAGGTATAAATGAAAGCAGCTGTGATTGATTATAAACGTTACCTTATAATTCTGTCACCAAATGGTAGATGGCGCTTCCGTTTGCCGTCGTGAATTGTTTTTTCGCTGTGTATTACTTCATCAAATGGAAATATGTTTTGTTATTGAAGAAACGAGTATTTTGACACTAAATTATCCAGAAATCCACAAAGTTGTGTACTAATCTGGAAAAGACATAATGCAAAAACAATATACACGACATAAGGGACTGTTCAAAATATATCGGTGGTAAGGACGGTGGATTTCAGGGAGGGGGCATGCAATTTTATTCCAGCGATTCAATGGAGGTGCTTACTTTTTCTTACTAGTCTAATCAGGGGTTGTAATGGAGGATTCTAACTTTGTTTTCCTGCCTGAAGCCAGGTCCCATGTGCGACTGCTTCGGGGGGGGGGGGGAGGATGGAGGATTCGACCACAGGTAATGACCCTCCATCATTTAGGGATAACTTCTCTCTAGGAATAATAATACATATAATATTACTTCATCTTGTATTGTGCATTTTAGAAGCATGCCAATTAGCTTTTTGGTGTATTTAAATGCAGATTTGTATATACTTGGCCGCCTCTGGGTTTGGGAACTTTAAATTGAATGAATCCAAAGATATTCACCGAATACGACCTTTTTACCTCCATTTGTAGAGAGAGGTTATCCAGAATATTCATAACAGGTTGCCATAATGAATTGCATTTAAATAATAGGTCATAAGTTATGTGGCCACGAGGCCTGATTTGAAGATGCCCGAGTTGTGCTCTCTGAATAGTTGCATGCTATAAACTGAATCATACAACAAAATGCTACTTGGGGAGGAGAATTATTGAATACATCGCTGGGAAGGTGAAGTGTCAGATCGTTTTTTTGAAGACTTGAGACGGGTCTGATAACTTTTTTAAGATCACTTGAGGGGTTTGACACTTTTTCGATTGATATTTTTAATGCACCGCCACAATCCTGCTTCCCCCCCCCACCCCCCTCCAACCCACCGCTCAACCCCGCGATAAATTCCGACCGTTCCTTTAGTGTAAACGCTCCATTCGGGGCGTTACTTTTTGGGGGGATATTTCAGCTATTTTGGTGTTTAGACTTGACGGACCCATCAAATTCCATTTTGGCCCAAGCATTTTGGATCCTTTTGACCCAACTATTTTTGGGTACGCCACGTCTATGCCCCAAAATTCTGACAGTGCAGAGACAGAACAGTTCGGGTAACTATGAGCCATCTGCAACCAAGTAGATTTTTGTCCGGATGTTACAAATGACGATTCGCATGAGCAATTGGTAACTATTTTTATGAGTACATTTAGTAATACATTTAACATATAAGTAAAATATCCACACGATCGCCTGTTACAATTTTCGTTACTCTTTAGCAAACCACACGAACACCTTCGTTTATCCCATGAATACGTTCGTTAGTCGCATGAATAATTACATTCATTTATCACATGGACATCATGTTCGGCAACCACATCAACAAGCGTCTAGGTGATTGCGAGTGATTGCTGGCGTATTAGCCACAGTACCATTCTGCTGTACTGCGAAATTATACGTTACAGTTAAAATACAGCAATGATGTCGCTTCCTTCAAATGTCGAGGTTCATGGTAAACAGTATCCCGCATTAAATGTTCAGTTGTTTCATTATTGGATAATATCATACCTAACTTTTATTGTGTTCCGCTTACTTCCGTATGTCTGGATTTATTCCTGAAAATTTGTGACAGCGGCGACCCCGTGTTTCTGTACAGGGCACAAGCAGTCGACGGTACCCAATTGACTAGCTTAGGCCACTGAAAAGCTCATCTCAGAACACGGTTTGCGTTTTCAAAACTCCATGGAAATGTAGTGCGGGTGGTAATGAACAACATCATTGTGTAGTTCCAGACTATTATACAAGAAGGTCAGTTTTCCAGGGGCGAAATGAAACTGTTTAACTTGGGGCGTAATGGGACTAATCAATAATGTATTCTAATCACAAAACTGCTCGTACAATACCGTTAAAATACCGCCTGAATAATTTCGCTATTCAGTCTCGCTTGTATTCGTGCCACGATAGCTTTCGCTGTCAAATATATTCAAATAATTATTTACCTGATGGATGAATGCTTGTTTGCTGAATGTTTGTTCAATGAGTGTACCACAACACCGGAACTACGCCCTATTTCCCCCAGATTTGGACTAATGCCACGTATTTCGTATTGATACAGGATTGTCAATATATATTTTCACACATGTGCTGTAAATAACGCTCAAGCTGATATGTTCTTCTGTGTAATTGACTATGAATAGGATCTAATTATGGATGTCTCTTATATGTAATGTAGACATTTGTGAATGCAAATAAACATTCTGAAATAAATTGTACAGTTGCATAGGTGTTAATGTCCAATTCGCATATTAATGTCCATTTTCCCTATACGTCGTCTCATTGTTCATATATCCCGTGCATTTATACACTGTAAATAACATGTTTGGGGTTAGAACGCTAACAATGGGAGAGCAGTTGGAGAACACGTTTCAAACTAAATGTGTTTAGGATTTCAAACACGTGGGCAATAAGGCTATGAATACATAAGTGTTTAATCCTACCTGGCCTGTCCGGGGGAAAGTGCCCCCACCTCCGACTGAACTTTTCTCTGCTGCTCGGAAACAACAAAACCGAGGAGGCTGAAACTCAGTGACTTTTAAGCTTATCTTATTGGGGTCATTCTGAGCCTATTTTCATATACCCCCGGGCAGAGAATCATGGGTAAATTCAAAATGGCGGCCATGTGATATCCGCGAAAGTCGTGTTTTTCAATCTTTTCGCTCCATTTCTTCACATTATTTTCCTTGCCTAAAAGGCCTTTTAGGCAAAATCGGAAAAATGAAAATTTCGAAAAATCGACCCCAAAAAGGCCGAAAAATGGCTTCCGAGAAGATGACGTCACTGTGGCGTCATCATGGCGGCCATCTTGGATTTTTTTTACATTTCCCGGTAGAACTTGAACCAAAGATACTGTGTGGTAAGTTTCAGCGCTCTAGCCTTAGTGGTAGAGAAAAGATATAGGGGTGGGGGGGGGGCACTCCCCCCTCCCCAGGATGCGATACACCCCAAATCGCCCAGGCCAGATAGGGTTAAACCTAAATACAGGTGTTTAAAACCCTAAACATGCTCTAAACACGTTTTGGCTGAAACGTGTCCCCAAACTGAACCTTAATTTTAGCGTTCTAACCCTAAACATGTGATCTAGAGTGTATTTTGAGATGTTCCTGTACATTACTTTAATATGCAGAATTTTAGTACAGTTTGTACGATTGGATATTTATATATTTTATTATTGATTTTAAGATAAATTTGTGATATTTTTGCACTGAAATCAGTATATTGTGGCACTCCTGAAGTGCCGTATAAAAACGTTATTCTAATAGCATGTTCTTCGTTTCCACTCTATATTGTCAATATACCGCATCTTCACTATAAGCTATACTGAGGAAAAAGATAAAATCGCGATGCCAAACATATATGTTTTAAATGTCATCTATAACAATTATGAAAATATCATTACAACGTTTTAAATGAAACCCGCTCAAAGTTTGTAAATAAAATATTAGATTTTAATATGGTGATCTAGATTTTGTTCTCTTAATCCATGTCGAAGGTGTAGTTACGATAACATGCAAAAAACTATGTTAGTAAAGTAAACAAATTAATCTCTTTAATTCTGCGTATAAATTCTCTTTAATTCTGCACATAAATTCTCTTTAATTCTGCACATAAATTCTCTTTAATTCTGCATATAAATTCTCTTTAATTCTGCACATGCGCTTCGTACAAACACTATTCAACTTTGGTATTGTTAACGCGTGGAATTAAAAGTGACGTGAACAGCGACGAATTACATTTGGAGTTGAGCTTTCGTCCGTTTTTGGCTTTTTCGTAAACATTTTAGTATGGATTATTAATGTATCTGAAATATGACACATCATCGAAATATTATTTTGGTTGAAAATGTCGTATTTTAGGTAAAGTAACAAATCCATGCTAAATTTTATACGAAAAAGCCAACAACAGATGGAAAATCCAAGTTTAAGCGCCATTTCACGCTGTTTTGCACCACTTCTGACTCCGAGAGCTAACAATACCAAACTTGGATACCTTGTTTGTAAGAAGTACAGATTCGTGTGTGGAATTAAAGAGATAATTTTTTTGTTTTAAAAGTAACACCCAAGGGAATTGTAACGTCATAACCACGACCACTGTAACGTCATAATTACCGTTGAGGTACAAACACTGATTTCCCGAGAATTGTAACGAGTACCGAATATTGTTGGGTTAAAAAATACAGTAGAAAATTGGTATCGCCATGGATCATGATCCATGGTATTGGTATCGCATAGAACATGCATGTTATAATATTGCGTGCAAGGGAGAAGATTTGGACGATACAGGTCAAACTCCCAACAGTGATAAGACAATCACGCCAGCTTGAACGGGATTGCGTAAAAGAACGGATAGCAGGTTGGCTCCCGTTATGTCTCCACATATGGAAAGCTCCCCCGCCCCCATAAATTCACCATCCAAATGTTACGGTTGGTGGCGAATGTTGAAAAGATAATATTCCCGGTATACTGACAGAGTCTGACAGATGGAATAACATGTTCAATATTTGCATAATTTGTTCAGTTGACAGATATATTTATTGATTTTAATGATGTATCGGGTCCTGTGTGTCGACACTGGGCCATTAATGATACCTTTGGTTTGCGAATTCCAATCGGTTTCCGCCCCGAAACAGCAGGCTAAGAAACAGAATCCCTTGTAAATACATACCGGTACCCCGGTAGTGAAGAAGTAACGGTATGATTTCAGCTGAGGCGATTTTTATTCTCTCAGAATGTCGGAATGCTTGCTGTCTTTTAACCTTCGATAGGACTTCATTTTTGAAACCGTCCTTTTTAAAATGAATCTGCTCGCTGTAGTAAAGCAGAGAAAGTGTATAAAATTCACAGGGCTAGGACTCCTCTCATATATACGCCTAATGATAGTTGAACTTTTCCAGTGCAGTACATTGCTAAGATCTTGACGATAACATTCAACACTTTTCCCCCCATAGAATAGCATTGTGTAATATTCAACATGTCAAAATAATTTTATTCAAACATATTTGTGTAGCCATTGTCGTTACGCATACCAGGCGAATATAAGTACTTTGTTCCTGAAGTACGAGTCGGTATGATCAATATAGCGTGGTATCCAAAACCCACAAAAAAGGGAACCAGCCAATAACCAGCCGGGGTCAGTCGCGTCCAGTAATGTCCCTTGAATCTGCCGCGATGATTCATGGGATAGCTGCTGGCTCCTAAAAACCCGCCATCTTCAAGTTTGTTTCACTCTCCTTCCATTTTCCTCGGTGGCTGTTATGATCGTTGGTAAAGTATAGTTTGTGGTGCTCAGAGATATATTTCCTATGCAAGTAATTATTTGAGGGTACAGAGTACAGATTGGTAATTTTCGATTTATGTAGGAAATGGGCTGATGTGGCCTAGCCACGTCAGCACTTAGACCATCACTATTAACAACAACAACATTGTCTTAACATAATTTGTCAAAATTTCCCCTAGCTTTCCAATTAAATTACTTCTGTATTTGACGATGATTGATTATTAGTTTATGGGTCACCAATATCCAATAGTTTATCTGCTTTTTGTCTTTCTTTCCCAATTTATATTTTTTTTGCTGCTTTTGGGTTACCTCATTGATTTGGGCAGCAAAAATAGGACATATCGTTAGTTTTTTTTAGTTTTGAAAACGTTCATTTTGACAAACCCATTTTGAGACATCTAACATATGACATATCCTCAGGTTGTTTAATTCTGTACAAAGATGTCACAAGTAGATTTTTCTCCCTCCGAAAAACCTGAATTTAACATTATAGAAACGGGGAAAACTTTTTAAAGGTCAACCCAAACGCTCTGAGGTCAAAAATATAAAAAAATAGTCCTTTTGATTCTGAAAATAATGATATTTTTTTCATAATTTTGTGCAGTCTGGTTGGCGAGATATTGCCGTTTGAAAGGTGAAAATCGCTCTCCTGTCAATTCCAGCTGTGACGTCACGGAGGGAAGCCGTCTTGTATTCTGTATGTTAAAGCCGTATACCACAGTCGTAAGTAGCTGCTGATTTCTGGAGATTTTCGGAGTATCGGGGCATCATTTGTTAAATATGCCGCGACGTTGTGTAGTGGGAGGTTGCAGTTTTACTACAGATGACGGTGTTAGTATTCATTTGTGGCCTAAAGACGAGAAAATCGCTGCAAATTGGACGAAATTTGTACGCAACACGAGAGTGTGGAAAGAGGGCCCGAGCCAGTACTCGTATAATTTGCTCGGCACATTTTGACAGAAATTAGACATCATTCGAGGACATCTACAGCGTAGCAGTTGAATTCGGGTACAAACCAAATCTAAAGAGGACAGCTATTCCAACTATCAAACCTAAGAACAATCAGAATGTGACGGCTAAAGAAATCGGACAAGGAAAATCTATCACGGACATCGGCTGAACGAACCTAGCCTGCAAGCGAGGCCTCGGGCAGGGAGACGGCTGTAAATGCCCTGCTCGCTCTCGCGTGGCATTTGTTGCTTGAGCACCTACAGGTTAGACTGGATGAGTCTCTATTTCATATATACTATTAAAATGATCTTTCATAAAAATATATACGTTTGATAAGTAAATAAATAAAAAACACCAATTGGAGTGTACATCGAACATTCTACACCGAATGGCTGTAGATACAGAAGTGATAATAATACTTTCATAATCCCTTGACATTTGAGATTGTGGGAATATCATTCGATTTCAATTTAATTGAGGTAATTTGTCGAAAATTGAGCACTTTTCGCCATGAATGTCCAAAGGTTTTTTATCAAACTATATAATTCTGAAATTGGTATTTCATGGGGATTATGAGAAAACAAACAAAATTCAAATCGGACGTAGGCCTATATCAGTAGATTTATCAACAGTTTACTGTCCATACTGCCGAATCCCGGAGTTTATCCCTTCGAAAATGCTGCCTCGGTCAGTAACAACAATAACAACACAGATGTGCTCGTTCTTTACATCACAGAATCGTTCTACATTCAATACAGTTTGAAATATATGGACATTTGGTCTTATAGATGACGATAATAAGGTTTCCAGTCAAGTTGCATACCAATCTGTATTCAACAAACGACCTCTCCGAACCCTGTCGTCGTCGAGTTCCACGTTGTCAGAGTGGTTGTCACTGTCAGAATCGGAGCCGTACGGCTCAAATTGATAGGGCTGAATTCCGCCGTTGGTCTGCAAACAACTGTTAATTTGCCCGTCATCATCCTCCTCTAGGTCTATTTCATCTTGGCGAAAAATATTTCCATCTAAGCAGCTGATATCGCTCGAATCGACATCTGAACCGGAGCTCTGACTGCACTCGCTTTCCATGTTATCCGCTGTTTTTTCTCAGGCAACTTCCCTGCGTGACGTCATCAACCCAGCTGTGAAAGTGTGAAAAAGCCCACTTTGCTCCCATATTACATGTGTTTCTGATCAGATTAGAATTTTTTCAATATTTTTTTCATACAAAGTGAAGTATGAACTATGATTTTTAAGGATTTTTAGACCAAAAAAAAATCCGTTTGGGTTGACCTTTAAAAGAACAGTTAAACTTCAATTTTTGAGTTGTTGGACAACAAGTATTTTTAGAAAAACTCTGTGTTGTGTTAAATATACAACTGAGAGATTTTAACACAGAAGTGAATGAAAAAAAAATCCAGGTTAACATGATTAATGTACTATCGTTCATTTCGCCAAGTTGTAGAAAACCTGTTACACTCTATAATGAGGTCTAGTTTGATAATCCCCCAGTGACGCAGGTGGCAGACACAATAACAGACAGATCAGCCAATCTTTTGTTTAGAGCCACTGTTAATTCTGTTGTACCTTAGAGAAGGCTCCAACAATTTGGTGATGTGTATGTACAGGATTATTTGTGTATTTTCAATATTTTATCATCTTCTGTCCTGTTTACATGGAGACAACATGGTGTACAAACGTAGATTGTGCGACAGCACATCAGATTAATTGAAGGGCTATGTACATCACTTCAGATATCACAGAAATGTTGCAAATTTTAGGTTTGCTTGCCCTATCGACCCCTGTATTCGAACATTTGGAACATACACTTCTTTCAGATCCCAGATATTACGTAACCATTCTGGTACAAATACGGACAGGTTTTCTGCATTCAGAGATTATAGGATTGTTTTACTATGTGAACAGGAAGTATGTGGATTCACCTGTGAGGATGTAAAAGAGTTTTACTCAGCCTGTCCATTTTGTGGATGTAATGCAGTCTTTCATAAAAAGAGCTCATTCACCTCGCATATCAGTAGAAAACATAGGAAGCTTACTCAGTATATCCAATCGATATATTCATTCAAATATCGATGAAATAACCCCCAACATAAGCCAAGTTGAGACTGCTGAAATTGAATTTGATGATCCTAGCTTCGATCCAGTTGATGACGATACAAGTTTTTATAATGAACCTAATGGAGAAAGTCAGTTTTTGACAAATTTAGCATTATTTTACTTGAAAATGCAGGCCAAATATCTTCTCCAAGCTACAACGATTCAAAATATCATAGAAGAAATGCAAGCCATACATAACCTATATCAAGGGTATACTGGAAAAAAAGCTAAGGAAATTGTAACTGAAACAATGAGTGGTGACCTCTTCACAGCTTGTAATACAGGACCTTTACGCTCAGATCAGACTCGTAAAACGTATTTATAAAAATACTTTGGTTACATCGCACCAACAGAAATTGACCTAGGCATGGATGAGTATGGAAAGAATAGGATATTTCAGTATGTTCCCATTACACACTCGTTAAGGGCACTCCTTGAACATTTTCCAGAACAGTTTGAACAAGGACATGAGGAAGAAGTAAGTCAGAATGGAGTACTCGTTGATGTTCATGATGCCATGTCTACCAAAGAAATGAACTATTTAGAACCGAATCAAAATAATTGAAAATAATCTAGTACCAGGATTCCTTCGAGGTAGTCAATCCACTGGGGTCAGGGAAAACAAAACATAAACTATTAGCTGTTTACTATACACTTGCCAATTTCCCAGCACATTTGAGATCAAACATAGATCACATGCAATTGGTCTTGCTTTGTAGAGAGAAAGATTTTAAAACTTTCGGACAAGGAAACGTATTCCAATGTCTTATTAAGGATCTTAAAGCTCTCGAGCAAACAGGAATAGAAATTCTTGATAGACCAGCAGTACGAGGTAGTGTTGTTTGTATATCTGGAGACAATCTTGGTTCTCACGGAATTGGTGGATTCATGGAAAGTTTCAGTGTAGATTACTTTTGTCGTTACTGTTTGATTTCAAAGGAACAGTTTAACGAAAACCCATGCTTGCTTGGTACAGAGCGTACAAAGGAAAACTACAACATAGATAATCTTAACATAGACAATGAGCATGAGAACAGCCATGGTTTGAAGTCTAATTCTTGTTTCAATGATTTGGAACATTTTCATGTTTGCTCACCAGGTTTGCCCCCTTGTTTAGGACATGATCTGTTTGAAGGGGTTGTTGCCTATGATTTTGTTCTATTCATAAAATACTTGTACAGGAAAAGAAATGGTTTACATATGATCAGTTGAATCGGCGGATAACCACATAAAAATACCTTGCTAATGATGCTAGAGATAAACCGTGTGAGATAAACCCCAAAAAGGACAAACTTTCGGGTCACGCAGTGCAAAATTGAGTTTTCGTGAGACTATTCACTCTCCTAGTGGGTAAATACATTCAGGACACAAGTGATGCGGCTTGGCTGTTTTGCTTGAAACTGCGGGAAATTGTTGAGCTTGCAATTTTGCATGTTCACCTAAAATATCCCATATTCAAATAGCGGGTTTGACCAGTTACATTGAAGGCTATTTGTCAGGCTTTAGAGATCAATTCCCTGACTACAATATTCGACCAAAGCATCATTATATGGCCCACCACCCTGGACTTACGATGCATTTTGGCCCATAGATACGACTGTGGACACTGCGTTTCGAGTCAAAACATTCATATTTCAAACGCTGTGCCAGAAACTTGCAGAATTTCAAACATCTACAGAAAACTGTAGCTGTGAGACACCATTTGCTTCAGGCTTATTTTACAGCTGGTTCTCATTCCCCCCCAAGTATAATTGTTGAAAAGGGCACTCCATTTTTACCAGAACTGTACAGACAGAGTATACAGCAAGCTGTTGATGTCTATGATTTCTCAGATTCTGATACTACTGTATCACATTGTTTAACACTGAAAGGAACCGAGTACAAGAAAGACATGTTTCTTGTGATCAGACAAACTGAGGAGACATATATTTTTGGGAAGATTTGTCTAATTTTGATAAGAAATGATGTAGTGTTTTTTGTTGTTTCAACAACCCAGTCTGTCTTTGTACCCAGCATAGGGTTGTACATGCTCGAGACACCAGATTCCATCAATGGACCTGTAACCTGTGTGAAAACATCAGAAAATTTCTAGATTACCAACCTCTCAATGCCTACTTTGAAAATGGTTCAATATTTGAATGTTTGAAACATTCGGTTGTTACAGCTTAAGGATGGCGGATGAGATAAATCTTAGTGTCACGAATATCCTTGGAAGTGAGACAGAAGAGGCTGTGAATAATGTTATTGAAAAACTAGTTGCCATTGGCTGCAACTGTATTGGCGATACAAAGTTTGTTGAATATGATGACTTGTCCGGTTTGCTGAAACCCATCATCATCAGGAAGTTATTGCGAGCATGGGCACAGACAGGGGAGTAACTCCTATGTACATGTAACAGTATGTTTACCCAGGCTTTCTTGTTGGTAAAATTAGTAAGAGCTGTTGTTCACTCACCAGGATTTTTTTCTTCTTTTTGTGAGTAATGCGAGTGATCACTTTTCGTTTCATTTCCAATTTTCTGGAGAGTGATCAAAAGATCCCCTTGAGAAAAAAAGTGTGGAGAGTGATAAAGAGTGAGAGAGAAACTGATCACTCTCTGTCCATCACTCCCCTAAATTTTCCCCCAGGAGAGTTATTGATCATTGTCCTGGAACATGAGAATGTAGTGGAGAGTACATGTAATACCGAAAAGACTGAATCACTCTTGCAAATCATTGATCACTCATGCAATAAAACAGATCAACAGATTTCGCAAATTTTACAAACACGAGAGACTGCTATGATGTTGTCATTGAATCAAAATGATGGTGTACATTTTGATGAAAATTCAGTCTTGCACTTTTCCTCTGCCAGACACACTCTTTGCTACCATCCTTTTCTCCCCCCCCCCCCCACCAACCTCCCATCTCCCCCACCCACCAACCTGTATAATAATACTGTATGCTCATCATGCCGAAATTGGTTACAGACCAGATACATGCTTTTGCTCTTGACAGATTGAAATTCGACCCCCCCCCCAAACAGCGATGTATTGCCTCACTGTCTGACCTCAAACATGTTGTGATTTTTGAATCACATTGACCCATACGAAGCAAACACTGAATCCACACCCTCCCCTAGTAGGCTACCATATTTAGACACACTTCCGGCCACAAGCCACGTCAAGTTCCTTATTTTACAGCTCTCCCATGATAGACTGGTAGGATTTTTTGTTGTCAGTGTTGATTCAGAAGCCTCACTCTATAACTCCCACATTCTGTCTGATCAACATGATTAAAAACAGATCCACTCTGGCGTAAGTGGGTCTGACTCTCTTCCCATCTCGAGTATATTCTGCACGAAAATTCCGCAGAGATCCCAGTAATTTCCAAGTCTTGTAAATATAGTAAGACTGAGAGTGCCGATGACTTTCATTCAAATTTCAGGCCAAAGAATCTGATCAAGCTGACAATCAACCCACACTGTGACAGCGTGAACTGTCCCCACGTGGTGTTTTGTGTATATATAACTCTCATATAGCTCCTTTTTGGATAAATGCAAAGCAAATTTCAATCAAAAAATAATTATTCATCACATTCCAGCATGGCTATGGGTCTGTCTTACATTCCGCTGCAGCTGTGCAGTTCTATGCAGCTGGATTAGCTGGATCAATAGCTGTGCTGGAGAAAACTTGGAGGATGAAAGAGATCCTGTGAAAGTATTAATATTAAAACTTTCATCATCGGTTATTGTTTCTAGGATGTATTGGATCTCCCTTGTGAACTTTCATTTGATTTTTCTGACATTTGCTGTGTAGTGTACAATATATAAATCTTTTGTAATGAAAATGTCAAATTTGTGAATGGAATTACTGGACCCTTGTATATTCGCTATTGCAGATGATGTTTCATCACCAGCCGTTTCACAACCGCTTAGGGCACCAGTTACTGTTCCTCTACCTGTGGCCTCTGCTTCAAATCGGAATTCCCCGCTTGCAAATTACAACACAGACCCAACATGGCCCTACAAATTTCAAATCCCACTGAACAGATTTTCACGACAACTTGTGAACTCCTTGGATGCGGGAGACAGACTGATATGTCGTGTTAGGCGGGAACTTATTCATAAAATAGTTGATGCTGTCAGGGACATATGTGAAAATCCTATTAAAAACAGCTTTCAGTTATTGCTAAGAAACTTTTTGACAAATATCCAAATGCCATTGCAGACAAAGTTGACGGTACAGTTGTAGGGCTGGGATATGAAACATTTTTGTCTCAGTTGATTAACAGAAATGAGAATGTTGGTAGAAAGGTGCCAAATCCAATGAAACGTGCTGCAGTGGATGTTGCCGAAGAAGAAAGTGGCAATGATGTAGGGAATGGAACCTCTGGAAGACAAGCTAAAGATCGCTATGGCTGCATCAACTGGCAGCCAGCTACAGTCATCAAGGACAGTATGCTGGAAAAGAAAGAAGAGATGAAGAACAATCCGGCCAACCTGGACGATATGTACCTTCAGTGACAGAGGGTATAACCCAAACATATGCCCTCCAGCGTGCAGACATTAACGACAACATGCCCCTTGAACTTCTGAAAACTGAATGGCCATGGCTGTTCACTGAAGCTGGATTGGCCTGTCACTTCCAGCAGTTGACCGGGATCAATGTGAAAGACATTATGCTAGATGCCTTTCAAAAGAAGGCAGGTAGAATTATGTCGTACTGCAAAGATGGCTTGACAAAGAGAAAAGCAAAAGCTGCTTGTCGAGTCATTCTTTCGGACCTTGAACAGGCCAGAGCTATTGTGAATAATGATCGCCCAAGTCTGATGGCAATGATGAAGCTGATCATGGTGGATTTGGAGAGGAGGAGTCTGTGTTCCAACTGGCAAATGTAAGTGATAATTGTTGCACCACTTTCTTCGATAAATCATTTCTTTGATCAGGCATGTTTGAAAATATTAAGCAAATTGAACGATACACTTTTTGACATGCTATGGAATGTACAAAATAAAGAATTTTACCATATAATAACCATAACCAAGACATCACTCAGAATTTGGGGCATTGATATTATGTACAGTACCTGTAAGCTTGATGAATCGGTAAGAATTTGACCATGTGCAATAATGTCAAATTTAGGGAGTGGACGGGGTTGGGTGTTCAAATATTCTGATTTACTTCTTATCTTGCTAACCTCACACTCTTTCAATGTTCTGATTTTGTATCCAATAATTGTCCATAGTACTCAAATGTGATCTGTTTTGGCAGATTTGATACCACTGGATATGGTGGGCTCTCGGGAATTTGTCATCATTGCATAGTGCATAAATGTTTTACATTTTTTTGTTTTACAGGAGCATGTGACTGTCGCAGAAGCGGGTAGACTTGTGTTGCCAGTCACTCCAATTCTTATTGTATGTGGTAAGTTGAAAGAAATTAAATTATTGAATGACAAATTATTTGATTTATTCTTGTCTAAAAGTCAGGACCTTGGGTAGAGATTGCAGCAGAGAGGGGAGATCTTCAGCATAAATTAAGTTACAGTAAACTATCTAGTAATTTAATCGCGGGAATTGCATAACCCAATGTTTATGAGGTTATGAAATTTAGTATTGACTGAAAAT
Source organism: Hanleya hanleyi (assembly GCA_036873755.1). Classification (NCBI taxonomy): domain Eukaryota; kingdom Metazoa; phylum Mollusca; class Polyplacophora; order Lepidopleurida; family Hanleyidae; genus Hanleya; species Hanleya hanleyi. Next base: position 25,067 of record JAVTVY010027532.1, read on the forward strand.
CGAGACAAAATTTGAGGTGTTTGAAAGTTTATATGAATAATTCCATTATTAGAGGATATGTAACAACAGGGGAAATGTAACAAATATTGCAAAAGGAAAACTGTTGAACCTATCTGAAGCTTCAGCAGAGATTGGTTGTTTTTGAAACTGCATAAATCCAGCAATTGGACAGTGATTCAGATATCGATTAATTACATATTAATTGTGTATTAATATTAATTAACTGTCCATATCCATTTAGTTCCAAAAAATTAAATAATTATATATATTTTTTTGGCTGGCCTAATTTTGGAGGGTGTATCTCCAAAACTGAGTGAAATGTATGTATATTTATATATATTTTAACCATTATTTTCAGGTGACTCGCTCCTACTAGGTAGAAAGTTCATGTTGGCTGTGGATAGAATCATTGTGGTGGAGCATATGACTTCCATCTTGGGTGCACTGACCGCACTGTTCTCATCATTCTACTGTTTGAACATCCAGTATCCAGAAATGGGGGCAGTCACTTTAGAGTTCATTCAAAGGTGAGACTGTTTGACCTTAACTGTGTATGAACATGTTCCTGGTTTGTAAGATGGCATACATCTGCTTCTTGACAATGCAATTATCTATTAGGTTACTTTTGTTTTAAGACTAACACTCAGATTAGCCTTCATTTGATACAGATGTAGTGAGATTAAAGTCGCTTTGCGCTGAATTGAGTGGATCATTCACCTGTTACTGGTTTGAGCTGGTTATCTTATTGTGAAATAGAGAACTAGCTTGGGGACTTGTATCTTGACTGAATTATAACATGGACTCTTATGGAGAATGAAAAGTTAAGTATTTGCAGAAGTTGGGTTGAAGATTCCGTAGCTTTAAGGAGCTACATGTAGATTGCTAGAATTCAAACTGCCACAATATGATGTATCAACCACCATCACTCATGATAATTCGTGATAATTTTATTTACTCTTTTCACATGTTTTTTGTGGGGTTGAATCCAGACAAGGGTTCTAAAGCCAGCAGAGACAAAAAGAAGAAACCCAACTCGACAACCCCAGGGTGTTCACCCTGATTACTGCTTTGGGAGACTTTAAGTCGACAAGCCAGTGAACTCTCGTGTTTTGCTCAAAAACTGTTATCGGCGAAACAGACTGTGACCATTTCCAATGCAATAAGTGATGTTTATCTATTGTTTCATAATAGGGTTGCATAATTGATACCCAGGACCATTCATTTAAAAGGGACATTATATCACATTCACCCACTCATCACTCACTCCAGGACCATGTTATCAGTATTCTGCTGAAAAATGTATAACAGTTTATTATATGTTATTATTTTTTAGATTATTTTTATTCTGTATGTGTTATGTAAACTTACTTGCATGCTGCGCTGTGTCAGCGCATTGTGAGGGCTGGACATGCTAATCTTGAGTGTGTATGTTAGTATAGATGTGTTTTTAGCCCACCATCACCAGATGGTGGGCTGTTCAAATCACTTTTCGTCCGTGGTCCGTCGTCCGTCAGTCAGTCCGTCAGTCCGTCCGTCAGTCCGTCAGTCAGTCAGTCAGTCCGTCAGTCCGTCCGTAAACAATTCTTGTTACCGCGATTTCTCAGGAACTACTGCATGGATCTTTTTCAAATTTGGTACACAGATTCCCCTTGGGGTCTAGATGTGCAAGAAACCTTTTCTGGTCCGATTCGAAAATCCAATATGGCCACCAGGCAGCCATCTTGGATTTCCCCATGAAACCTTGTTACCGCGATTTCTCCGGAACTACTGCATGGATCTTTCCAAATTTGGTACACAGGTTCCCCTTGGGGTCTAGTTGTGCAAGAAACCTTTTCTGGTCCGATTCGAAAATCCAATATGGCCACCAGGCAGCCATCTTGGATTCCCTCCCTGAAACCTTGTTACCGCGATTTCTCAGGAACTACTGCATGGATCTTTTTCAAATTTGGTACACAGATTCCCCTTGGGGTCTAGATGTGCAAGAAACCTTTTCTGGTCCGATTCGAAAATCCAATATGGCCACCAGGCAGCCATCTTGGATTTCCCCATGAAACCTTGTTACCGCGATTTCTCAGGAACTACTGCATGGATCTTTTCCAAATTTGGTACACAGGTTCCCCTTGAGGTCTAGTTGTGCAAGAAACCTTTTCTGGTCCGATTCGAAAATCCAATATGGCCACCAGGCAGCCATCTTGGATTCCCTCCCTGAAACCTTGTTACCGCGATTTCTCAGGAACTACTGCATGGATCTTTTTCAAATTTGGTACCCAGGTTCCCCTTGGGGTCTAGTTGTGCAAGAAATCTTTTCCGGTCCGATTCGAAAATCCAATATGGCCACCAGGCAGCCATCTTGGATTTCCCCATGAAACCTTGCTACCGCGATTTCTCAGGAACTACTGCATGGATCTTTTTCAAATTTGGTACACAGGTTTCCCTTGGGGTCTAGTTGTGCAAGAAACCTTTTCTGGTCCGATTCGAAAATCCAATATGGCCACCAGGCAGCCATCTTGGATTTCCCCATGAAACCTTGTTACCGCGATTTCTCAGGAACTACTGCATGGATCTTTTTCAAATTTGGCATACAGGTTCCCCTTGGGGTCTAGTTGTGCAAGAAACCTTTTCCGGTCCGATTCGAAAATCCAATATGGCCACCAGGCAGCCATCTTGGATTTCCCCATGAAACCTTGTTACCGCGATTCTCAGGAACAACTGCATGGATCTTTTTCAAATTTGGCATACAGGTTCCCCTTGGGGTCTAGTTGTGCAAGAAACCTTTTCTGGTCCGATTCACAAATCCGATATGGCCACCAGGCAGCCATCTTGGATTTCCCCATGAAACCTTGTTACCGCCATTTCTCAGGAACTACTGCATGGATCTTTTCCAAATTTGGTACACAGGTTCCCCTTGGGATCTAGTTGTGCAAGAAACCTTTCTGGTCCGATTCGAAAATCCAATATGGCCACCAGGCAGCCATCTTGGATTTCCCCATGAAACCTTGTTACCGCGATTTCTCAGGAACTACTGCATGGATCTTTTCCAAATTTGGTACACAGGTTCCCCTTGGGGTCTAGTTGTACAAGAAACCTTTTCTGGTCCGATTCGAATATCCAATATGGCCACCAGGCGGCCATCTTAGATTTCCTCATGAAAATTTGTTATCGTGATTTCTCAGGAAGTACGGCCTGGATCTTTCTCAAATGTGGTTGACAGGTTGCCCTTGTGGTCCAGTTGTGCAACATACCTTTCTGGTCCGATTCCTAAATCCAATATGTCCATCAGGCGGCCATCTTGGATTTCCCCATGAAACTTTGTTATTGCGATTTCTCAGGAACTACCGCACGGATCTTTATCAAATTTGGTACACAAGTTACCCATGTCACCTAGTTGTGCAAGATACCTTTTCTGGTCCGTTTCGAAAATCCAATATGGCCACCAGGCGCCCATCTTGAATTTCCCCTTGAAACACTGTTATCTTGAATTCTCAGGAAACATTTCATGGATCGTTCTGAAATTTGGTACACAGGTCCCACATCGGGCCTAGTTGTGCAAGATACCTTTTCCAGTCCGATTCGAAAATCCAATTAATACGGTGTTCCCGAGTTGTGACGTTGCATCACAAGAGTCGATGGATTAAAGGGTCGGGCATATTCTATATATTGACTATAGAGAATATCCATATCTTCACCTTCCATATCAAGGAGTTAAAATAATTCGGAATTAAAATGTATTTCGTCAAATTTTAAATCAGTTTTCTTTAGTCCATGCAGTTGCAAGTGAACTGCCCCACCCTTTCGTCTGCCGGCAGGTCAGCTACATGCAGGGATGTCACTCTTGTGACACAATGTCACAACTCGACAACTGTAAACTACTGCATGTTTCGATCCAAGGGAAATAATCAAGATTCAGACACTTTCAAATTCGAAGTTTCAACATTACTGCGCGGACCGGATCCCTTCAGTATTAAGTATTGTACCATCTTACTATTTTCGAGCATGGTATCTTAAAAGAGATATCTCAAACTAGTCCAGTAAACAGAACAGAATTAGCATTCGTTCCAAATGATAAAATCTTAAGTATGCCAAAGTGTCAAAGAGATTTTTCTTCGCTTCCAGTACCCAATGACACGTGCAAAAAAATAAATAAAATAAAAATACTACAAAACGAAGACGAAGGATCCTCCGTACATGTACATTCACTTTCAGACTAACTTTGCTCATTTCTCTTGTACTATAACAACTGACATAAGTTCAGTTTCTAGAAATCTTGAAACTCCCGAAACTTAGAAAGATTATATCTTGGTGTTTTCCAGTGTCGCTTTTTCGATCTTTTTCGCTCAGATTCAAAATTCTGTAAACAAAATTACAACTCAATCGTCTCAGTAACAATGGACAAAAAGATCCTCTTGTCATTAGCTTACAATTATCGGACAATGGTGGGCGCCAAGATCCTTCAGGATCTCTCGTTTCATGGATGGGGAGCATTATATTACACAGGATTATATTCTTTGTGCATTGTGTGAATTGAGTGACTAAGATATATAATAAACTTAGGGAAATTAAAGAACTACACTTCATTAGTAAATTCCGCCCTGAACTCAACAAACTGTAACCCCCTCCCGCTTCCTCCCATACACATAATTCAGTAATCATTTATCCCGAAGGCGATTATTCATGTATTGTCTGCACTGAAGAAAATCGCTATAGTTAGCAAATCGATTCATTTCTTACAGTTTGCATGCAATTTATGACAAGGATAAGCATGTGCAGACCAGAATTAGACCTCATACAGGTCTATCATTGTCAATTACAAAAGCTGTTATATTTAATTTATTATTATTGTTATTATGTACCTATGTATTAGTTCCGTTTTGTTTGTAATCTTGTGCATGTGTATAATATCACCAAGACCACTGTAACTAATTGTGAAAAACACACATGCACATAAATAGAACCGCCATCGAATTGATTTTAATAAACGATGCTTTGAAGAACTGCTGAAAGCAGTGAAACTAGTTAGCAAAATCAATCAGTCCGAGTTAGTCATGACTTTTTTCTAATACTATATTTACCATACACAAAGGCAGTTTTTACTGTGATCATTTAATCTATATATATATATATATATATAGTATGCTCTCTGAAGAAGCTGAATAAACAGCAGAAATGCGCATTAGAGCAATGTGAGCGTGTCGGCGTTTTCTCTATTTTCAAACAATTTATCTTCACGTTTGACCCTTTTCCTGAATTTCTACTATATATATATATATATATATATATAGTGAAAAGGTAAAAGAGTCTAACGAGAAGAAATATAAATGAAAAAAAGATTAACTGCCAACACGGTCACATATATATATAGAAATTCACAACCGAATGGATGATTAGTACCTGAAGAATGCTAGATGTATGGATTTTTATGATGGATGGTTCAGTAATTTATGGTGCCAAATATTGTTTAGTATGTGTAGTGTGGATCCATAGTTCTGAATACATTTGTAGATATGATTAATAGCAAAGGTAGTGTAGAATGAACGCATCTTCCATCCTTCAAACAGGGTTATCTCCCATTGCGACATTGATTTAACTGCTGGTGGCAAAGTCGCTGTGTAAAAGGGATGATCAAAATGCATCATAAAATGATAATGAGGGAATACCCTGCTTGGAGGTTGTGAAATTATTAAATTATGGTGAATTATCTTTAGTGTAATGTCATGATATTCAGTCATTGGAAGTGCATTTGTATCTATTTTTTTAAAAGAGTAGACATATGCACATGTTAAGTACAAGATTCTGGGGAACATATTGTTATCTGCAGGTTTCTGTAGTTGTAACATGTTAAAAAAAATTCACCTGTGACAATCCAGATAGATTACAGTAACAAATAGTGCCAGCTGATATGGTTGAAAGCAGTGCCAAATGTGTTCGTATGAAGTAAGTTGATAGGATAAATTATTCATGGTGATTGATCTCAAATATATATTGTTCTAATATGATTAAATGTCAATGATAATTTAATAACATACTTGCTTGCCTTTCTCAACAGACTATCTTTCATTGTTTATGAAATAGGTTATTATGGGAAAGTCATTGAAAGACCTAGTTCTCGCTTTGTACGATAATCTTATTCTGTCAAATTGGTCATTCTTATTGGTTTTCCTTATGCCTGGATTTCTAGTGAAAAGTGGGATGTATTAGGGCATAATTCTCTGAAACTTTAGAGTGGAAGCTTTTCAAACTGTATGTTGGTATGCTTTAGAAGCAATGATGCCACAGAATCTACAATATACAGAGGAACATTTCACAGTTCACCTTGAAGATTACAACAGATACTGCCATACTGTCCTGTATGTTTGTAAAAAAAAACAGAAATCCGGTTAAACGTGAATATAGCAGTTGGACACCAAATTTATGGTAAATACGGAGAAAATAATACAATCTATTTATTTCAGAACAACAAAATCACGCTGTATAAATATTACGGAAGATGCTACCAATATTTATGGTATTCCGGTAGAATTGAATTACACTCCAGTCTAATTATTATATAGTAGATGCTACAGTATATTCTAAAAATAATTTGCTGCCCACCATAAATATTACGGTAGATGATACAAAATTTTACGGCATATTGTTAAATAAATATTACGGTCGACTGTAAATTTTACAGTAGTAGGTACATTCGTAATAAAAAAAAATGGTTGACCGTAAATATTACGGTAGATACTAAGAAAAATTACGGCAGATTCGTAATAATGAAGTACGGTTCACCGTAAATATTACGGTTGATACTAAGGAAATTTACGATACATTCGTAATAAAATATTATGGTTGGCCGTAAATATTACGGTGTATAGTGCGAAAATTTACGGTACATTCGCAAGAAGAAGTACGGTCCACCGTAAATTCTACTGTAAATAACAGGATCATTTACGGTACATTCGTAAAAAATAAATACGGTCCATCGTAAATATTACGGTAGAAGGTTGGCAGCCCAGCAGCCGGTATTTTACCGTAATATTTACGGTCAATTTCAAACAGTGTAACTACTCCTTTCACTGAAGAATGGAGATTGATCCCACTACTAAATAGTTGAGTGAACAACTTCAGTCAACCAGAGTGAACCTCGATCATCTTGAGGGAAATCAATCTTCTCCCTACCTTGACCTGTTCGCTCAACTTGAGCGAGTTATTAACTCAGTCGTGAGTGCTCTTTCAACAAAAAATGCTGAAGTTGAATGAATTTACCTCAAGTTCAGTGGGATGTTGCACTCTCACTTGGGTGAAATTTTCACTCACTTTTCTTAGAGAGTCACAACATATTGTCTAAATCCAGTGCGAAGTCTCTGAAATTCAAGAAATGTTCCCCATATTGGCCTGTAATCCGTGAAGATTCCTGATAATGAATGTATTGTCCTAATCGCTCCGCGCACTCATTGTCTGTGTGGCCATGTTGATTAATGGACCATAAATATACATAAATCTCTCATTTCTTGAGAGGACGGTAGCAGTAGGATGTTGCCTGGAATCAAAACCGGTCGACGAGCCCTTGCATATTAAATACGAATGTTGAGCTACATGGAGGTAGGTGAGGCCAGTGGCCTAAATTCGCCACTGATTCTTTGTCACTGAGGCTTGGAGTCAAAGGGGAGGAAGGGTATAAAGGGAGGTAATTAGTCTACAAGAAATGCGCAAATAAACTGGGGTAATCCGCTGTCCAACAATTCTCAGGGATACCCTGTTAACGTGACGTACTGACGGATTAATTGAATGTACGTTGGATACCTCACATGGGGATGGCGGCAAATAATTCCGTCTTCGTTGGATGGGTACGGGTGGGACTTTCAGACCCGCCCTAGTTCCGGAAAGAAATGAAAACGAAACTTCCTGATGTGAAATACCAACGTTATATAAGGTTAATTTTGAGCCAATTTGCATTATTCTAGCTTCAAATGCTCTAAACTAAATTCCTACTCGACCATAATGGCTCCGGAGAATCATGTTTTCATTCATTCATTCGCATTTGTCTTCATATAACTAATTCAGTTTCCCAAAACGGGTTCTTTATAATAAAAAGCCGCACAGGCCAAGTTACACTTTCATGCCAGCTCACGTGAGTGATACATTAACTTCCCTCGCAAGTGATATGCATGTGAGAATCGAAATTTGTATATACCAGAAGTCCATCAAACTAGAGGTGTCCAAGGATGACTGAAACTAGGTAGACTGCAATGGCTACCGCCAGCCTTCCGTTAGCCCTTCGTAAGAGGTAAGATATAAAACCTGCGCATTGCTCCAAACTTTCTCATTTACGCCGATTGCCTTGCAGTCGTTGTAAGGCTATTGGTACCAGAATTTTTATTTTCAGCCAATCAGACAGCATTGTGGGTACATGCTTAAATCTAACGTGTTGAAACGTACTCGTAAAGTGTTGAAATAACCCTTTAAGTGTGTCCACAGGGACAACACTTTTTGAGCAGTCCCTGTGGACACACTTAAAGGGTTATTTCAACACTTTACGAGTAAGTTTCAACCCTTTAGTTTTGAGCGTGTAGTCAAAAGCTATACGGACTAAATGTAAGGAAGCAATCTTATTGGTTGATATTGTTTGGGTAGACTAATATAACAACATATCAAATCAACTATATTCACACCAATGAAAAATGTTTTCGAAAATAATGTGATTGGTTTTGTTGGTTTTCCACAAATTTTCAAACTGCTCCCAGTTATTCAAGAATTTTGCTGGTCAATGTTGTGAAAATTGGGGTCTTCAGAAAGATGTGGCGAGAAATCGGCAGGCACTATGTACCTTTCGTTTGTGTATTTTTTTTGTGTCTCTCAGGCTTCATTTTGTTTGGAAATAAAAATTGGGTAATTAGTTATTAATTATAAGGCTAACATGGTCGTAAATGGAAAATGAAACTGATACCCATAACCTACAGCAAAGCTACACTTCATGACGTCACGCATTGCACATGTCATACAGGGGCAAATTCGGAAACAAAATAGCATATTTGTATGATTTAGGAGCAACAGAATCCGTTTCTGACATTTTGGCCCGTCTACTCGTAAAATTTTACGATAACGTGACATATTACGATAACGTGACATATTCCTAGTTGTAGGGAGTGGCAGAGTAGTATACACTACGAAAACGACTATGGAAGGCTGAGAGCATTCAATATCGTTGATGGGAAGCGCGATATATATGCCCACAGGGCTGCCTAAATGCTGGCCCACGAGATAGTTAAAATTCCTACTCGAGATATTAACATTGATTTATTGGAAATTAATCACCTATGTCATAATAATTCGGGCCAGTCATTTGACCCTCGAGAGGCTGCCAATAATGGACGGAATATCTGCCACGAACAACAGTTATGTTTGCGTGACCACCACCCTTCTTGTATATTGGGAAATTAAGGTATTTTGTCACTGTTGCTTTGTATAATTATGTTCTTGATGAGCTTGTTTTTTCCTAAACTTCCTTTGTTATTTCCCCATTACAATTCAAGGTTGGACCAAGCACGTCTTTATTCTGCTGTAATTTCCTTTGCAAAATTTAAGTGATTTGACTGGGTTGCCTACGCTGTCACATAGCAGCAGGAGAGATTCTGTCTGGCCATGATTAATGTTATGAACTGCACTGTGTGACCTTCCCTCAAAATTTCTTGAATATGTAACATTTCGAGGGAGGGAACCCCGATTATTTCAGTTGACTGCCTCCGACTTCTGTGTCTTTGTATTCATCTGTGTCTTTCTTCCGATAAGTTGACCAAGACTTTTACTGGACACACTGAAATAGCTTGGCAATGTCTGCTTCTTTTGATTTTATTACAAACTTATTCTCCAAGTAAATGGACAGTGGAAAACAAGTCTCTTTTCATAAGTGAGATATTTCCAACATGGTGTTTGAAGGCGGCAGTAAATTCTGCAGTGCATCATGATGAAATATCCATCGAAAAATACACGCCTTGCCGGTCGTCGAAAAATATTAAAAAAACCCGCCATGTTTCCTTCCCATAGTGCAATGTGAACCACGAGTAAACCGTTGCCTCACGCATGCTGTAAGTATAGGCATGGACTGAAAATTGCCGAAAAAGTTATTTCAAAGGAGTTTTTAGATGATTTCTTCAGACTTCTTTCACTCTATAACAGTTCAGTGATAATTGAGGTCCGTGTCAGCTTCTGACACTGTCTTTAAACAAACTTATGACGGTGATTTTCTCGAGGCCCAGGTTGAAGGCATTGCTGTACACGTATCTTGCTCCTGAAAAAAAGGGGCAATAACTCTTCATTTTTGCCACTTTCAGACGACGGGCAAGTCATGTATTGTTTTGGCACTTTTCTCTATCAGTATTAATTTTCCCAGAAAACATGTTTTATGGAAATTTTACATATTTGATTCTCTTTCTCTGTTTCCTAGCCAGGTGAATTGTGTCCAAGAAATGTATTGGACTCAATTTGAACTTCCCAGTCTTGTGCAAGTTTTCAGCTGCCCAGTATGTTCCACTGTCATGGTCTGTTTTCATGGTACTGACCTGTATGCTCCATTGTCAGGGTCTGTTGTCATGGAACTACTGACCTGTATGCTCCATTGTCAGGGTTTGTTGTCATGGTACTGACCTGTATGCTCCATTGTCAGGGTCTGTTGTCATGGTACTGACCTGTATGCTCCATTGTCAGGGTCTGTTGTCATGGTACTGACCTGTATGCTCCATTGTCAGGGTTTGTTGTCATGGTACTGACCTGTATGCTCCACTGTCAGGGTATGTTTTCATGGTACTGACCTGTATGCTCCACTGTCAGGGTATGTTGTCATGGTACTGACCTGTATGCTCCATTGTCAGGGTATGTTGTCATGGTACTGACCTGTATGTTCCACTGTCAGGGTATGTTGTCATGGTACTGACCTGTATGCTCCACTGTCAGGGTCTGTTGTCATGGTACTGACCTGTATGTTCCATTGTCAGGGTCTGTTTTCATGGTACTGTCAGGGCTTGTTGTCATGGTACTGACCTGTATGCTCCATTGTCAGGGTCTGTTGTCATGGTACTGACCTGTATGTTCCATTGTCAGGGTATGTTGTCATGGTACTGACCTGTATGTTCCACTGTCAGGGTCTGTTGTCATGGTACTGACCTGTATGCTCCATTGTCACGGTCTGTTGTCATGATACTGACCTGTATGCTCCACTGTCAGGGCTTGTTGTCATGGTACTGACCTGTATGCTCCATTGTCAGGGTCTGTTGTCATGGTACTGACCTGTATGCTCCACTGTCAGGGTATGTTGTCATGGTACTGACCTGTATGCTCCACTGTCAGGGTATGTTGTCATGGTACTGACCTGTATGCTCCACTGTCAGGGTATGTTGTCATGGTACTGACCTGTATGCTCCACTGTCAGGGTTTGTTGTCATGGTACTGACCTGTATGCTCCATTGTCAGGGTCTGTTGTCATGGTACTGACCTGTATGCTCCATTGTCAGGTCTGTTTTCAAGGTACTGACCTGTATGCTCCACTGTCAGGGTATGTTGTCATGGTACTGACCTGTATCTCCATTGTCAGGGTTTGTTGTCATGGTACTGATTTGTATGCTCCACTGTCGGGGTTTGTTGTCATGATACTGACCTGTATGCTCCATTGTCAGGGTCTGTTGTCATGGTACTGACCTGTATGCTCCATTGTCAGGGTCTGTTGTCATGGTACTGACCTGTATGCTCCATTGTCAGGGTCTGTTGTCATGGTACTGACCTGTATGCTCCATTGTCAGGGTTTGTTGTCATGATACTGACCTGTATGCTCCATTGTCAGGGTCTGTTGTCATGATACTGACCTGTATGCTCCATTGTCAGGGTCTGTTGTCATGGTACTGACCTGTATGCTCCATTGTCAGGGTCTGTTGTCATGGTACTGACCTGTATGCTCCATTGTCAGGGTCTGTTGTCATGGTACTGACCTGTATGCTCCATTGTCAGGGTCTGTTGTCATGGTACTGACCTGTATGCTCCATTGTCAGGGTTTGTTGTCATGGTACTGACCTGTATGCTCCATTGTCAGGGTTTGTTGTCATGGTACTGACCTGTATGCTCCATTGTCAGGGTCTGTTGTCATGGTACTGACCTGTATGCTCCATTGTCAGGGTCTGTTGTCATGGTACTGACCTGTATGCTCCATTGTCAGGGTCTGTTGTCATGGTACTGACCTGTATGCTCCATTGTCAGGGTCTGTTGTCATGGTACTGACCTGTACTCTCCATTGTCAGGGTTTGTTGTCATGGTACTGACCTGTATGCTCCATTGTCAGGGTCTGTTGTCATGATACTGACCTGTATGCTCCATTGTCAGGGTATGTCGTCATGGTACTGACCTGTACTCTCCATTGTCAGGGTTTGTTGTCATGGTACTGTTTTGTATGCTCCATTGTCGGGGTTTGTTGTCATGGTACTGACCTGTATGCTCCACTGTCAGGGTCTTATGCTCCACTGTGAGGGTATGTTGTCATGGTAGCTACCTGAACTCTGTTAATGATTACATCATTCAGGCAATCTGCGGCTCATTGCTGCTTATTTCCAGTTGCACTGTCCATGCTGATGTTAGCCGTACATGTACCAGAATACCTGATATGCGAGTTATCTCCCCCTTGACCAATACTTTTTTTGTCGTTTGTTAAATTTTCGGCGATTGAGAAAGTACATTGTTTTACTGGATGGAATGGTGTCTTTCCTATTCCAGAGTACAATGGATTATTATACTGGCAATCTTCGGCTACAGGTGTGGCGAGTGAGTATCCCCTGAGTTCATTTATTTGCCGTAGCTTCTATCCCTGTTCTCTCTTGTCAGTTTAGGTTTTCTCAACAATAATTTTGCAGACGCTGTTAGCATTTCTCTGTAATGTCCTCTCACTATTTGGTGGCGTGTTTGTACACATAAAAGCAGTTCTTTACTCTCTATATCCAGCAACTGACTCAGGGCCACTTATATTCCAGTGACAGCCTTTGTATGTTAACATTACAGGTGCGGTATGTTGATACATGTTCTACGAAAGCCACATTACACAGGTCTGCTGGGATTTTTTGAGATATAGCTTTCTATAAGTATCTGTCTCAGCACTGTGGAATAGAGAAAAGTAAGAGAAATCAAATAGCTTAATATCGAGGATTGTACATTGGGTTAGGACTGTCTGCACATATATCCATTTGGGTCCACATCTTCAGCTGGACATGATGTGTCGGACTGAAGTCAAACTGGCGGCAAAATTTGTCACCATTTCAAACATATCTCTTGCTGGTCTCGCATATTTAACTGCAGTCTCTGAACCATCCGCATCAACCTTTAATGTATTGGTCAGTTACCATGACTATGAGAAAGCAAGCTTTCTATCACCTTTCGGCATGATTATTTTCAAATCAGGACTCAATATTTCTGTTTTAAGAACGTTTTTTAGAAGTGGATAGGCTGTCTATCGATGTGTCCTTTATACATATACATCCCATATTTTGATTATTCTGAAACAAAGCCATTGACAGTGATAAATGTCATGATTGGAACATCAGTATATATTTTATTAGTGACATTGACCTCTCCCCCCTCACCTTGCTTATCGTGCCTAGCTCTATACTCAGGGAAATAAAAACTGATCAAGACCGGTTTATTTCATTTATAATTAGAAAGGACTTCGGGTTGATACCAGATTGGACAAATTTGACAGGTTTAAAACAAATTTATGTGCTCAATACAGCTCCCGTTAACAGGAAAACAACACTAACTCAGGGATGGGTTAAGTTTTCATCACATTCTCCTACTAAGAACACTGTGCAGATATTCATAGCCCAGCATGGTAAGGCCTAATAGGCAACCATTAACTTCAACAACAAAATTTATTTCACACCATGTGATACCACAACACACCACATCTCAAAGTTTGATATGAAATCTCCGTCATTATGTACAGGGGTAGGGAAATATATAGCTTACTTTTCAAAAAGTATGCATTTGGTAACTCTTAAATTTTATATTATTATACAACAATAGCCACTGGTTGCTATTTCACTAAAATGGAAACCTTAAAAAAATGTTCAGTTTTTCTATAGACAGCTATATGTTTTTCAGCCAATCCGATGGCAAAATGGGTAGTCAAGAGCTATACATACACTAAACGTAAAGAAACTGTCTTGTTGGTTGATATTGTTTGGGTAAACTAATATAACTACAGATAAAACCAACTATAATCACACTGATGAAAAATGCTGTTGAAAATAATTTGCTGAGTTTGTTCATTTTCCACTTTTTTTTTTAAACTGGCCCAAATTAATCTAGAATTTTGTGGGTCAATGCTGTCAAATAGGGGAATAGGCATGCACTATGTACTCTTTCGTGTATTTTGGTGTCTTTGGCTTCATTTTATTTGGAAATGAAATTCATCCATGATATTTAGGTAATTAGTTAATAAGTATTAAGTTAATATGGTCAAAAATGGAATGACCTAAATTAGATAGCATTTTATCTGTAATTCAGTACAGCGACCCCTGACGCCAGAAAGCGGAACTATTGATTTCATCTTATTCAGGCTGGTATTAGAATTGGTTCATATACCAAAGATCTATTTCTAATTCCGCATTGAATTGAAGATATCGCAATTGACCACATTTGTTGTGACATCGATGGTCGAGATGCACACTGTTAACCTGTAATGTCAGAAGTACGATAATAAGATAATGCAATAGCAAATTTCTACTATGGATAAACGGTTATTAGTTATATGACCACATAGTTGTCTGGAAGTCAACTGAGTGGTTCTCGGCATATTCATTCCAAAGATATGGCGACAACAAACATATAGATAAACATTACAATGTGCAGTTGTATCCAAGTGATCCAGGCTAATTAAAAGGCACATATTATATTACATTACATTGCATTTCATTAATGTGAAAATTCCATAATATTTAAGTGTATGTAATTTTGATACCATAACAGTCGGAGCATTGGTTTACTCGTGATCCACCTTACTGTAATACAATCGTGTAGTTATTTCATTCACGGTAACCAAAAGGTGGAATAATCTGGCCTGTTCTGTATTGCTAATGTGAGTTTCAGTATTGTTGCCGCCCTATGTAAACTTTTATTCTCGATATCATATGCCACTATCCAGGCACAGTGTGTCCGGATTCTGGAAATTTGCCAGGGGACCCCACTTCATTTCAAAGTGAAATGGCAATACCCCAAGTTCATTTTGTCCAAGGAGTAAACAAAAGTATATGAAAATATAGAATGTCAAGTAAAATAGTCAAAGATAGTACAATAGAAATGGATGAAAACAAGTTCATAAGTATGAACATCGTTGCTATATTGGAATGATGATGGTGTCATACACATACAAAACGTTGAAAAATTGTCCTTAAATTTTGTTTATTCACTCACTACGCAATCAATGAGTGGAATATAGACTAGAGGCCACGGCCACACTTGATCCCATCGGCCTAGTGTGAACTTGCCGTCCCTTTCACATGAGCAATATAAATCTCTGGTATAGACAGATGAAGGGCATTCAATAAGGGGAAACAGAAGTAGTTGGGGGAAAAACAGTCATGTTTATTTGTATGGAAAGTTGGCTAGAGACAACTAGATATAAAAGGGGCGGGCACCCACCAACCACCCGCTCTGATAAGAGGAGCATTAAAGTGGCTCTCAATTATGTGTAAGGAAATGTTCAAATGTATTGTTGGTTAATGTAAAATGTTAAAGTCATAGTACGATAGGCCCAGGTGTATTATACAGACAAGGGACATATTTACCAAATACAAAAACATGGATCTGTGCCTGATAAACTGAAACCTTTTGGGGTTGCAATTATCTCAATATTGCAGAAAACGCACAAATTTCAGCTTCTACCAAGACATATTGGAGATATATATGCTCAAAGACAATATATGAGGGTCGGGTGAGGGCTAGTTTGGGAGATAGAGGGTGCGGCTCGGCGACCTGGGTATGGGAACATGCTCTCCTTGAGGGTAGTGGTAGGTGTGCTGACATGAAAGCAATAGAAACTTCCCTGTACATGAAACAACCACACTGATAACTGCATGCCATCATGTCAGTCCGAAAAAACACAAGGTGGAATTCAATTCAATTCAGGAAACTAATCATATACACAGTGTGCAACCAAACTTTAGGAACTCAGTTGTAATTAATATAGTAAGTTACAGGTGTGGACACAAATGGTTCCTGCAGAAGCTTTAGGGTAAGTCATATGATGTGAGATACAATTATTTGATAGCAAAATTGATGGAAATGTTGTCCTTCATTTAAGATGACACGAATTTCAAAAACCAGGGGTTCAGTACTGCGGGATTTCCCCGCGAGTTATTTCATATTATACTTCTGAAATAAAATATGGTTCATGCAAAAGCTTTAGGGTAAATCATATGATATGGAATAGAATGATTTCATAGCAAAGTTGAAGGAAATGTTGTCCTTCATTTAAGGTGACACGGAATTCAAAACTAACACGGTTCGGTACTGCGGGGATTCCCCCGCCAGTTATATCATACGAGTGCTCATTCTCCATGGGTTCATTTGACCCCCATGGGTTAGTTTATAGGGATAGGGAGATCGCGTGCCCTTTCTATGCTACTCATCGCGCATGCTCAGTCGACCCATTCTACTGTAGGGTGCAAGCCTGGCCCATGGAATCTCAGGTAGCAAAAACCTCAGGTCTCTCGCCCTACCCTATCCCGTGCCACACCTATAGGGATAGGAAGATCGCGTGCCCTTTCTATACTACTACTCATCGCGCATGCACAGTCGACCCATGTGGATATATTTTGTTATGTTGCCATGGAAACCACAAAAGCCACCAAAATGTCCCAAATTTCAATAGGCTTGTGCTTTATCACCCAACAATGTTGTATACGAAATTTGAAGTCTCTAGCTGCAACGGTTCAACTTTGAGAGCGGTCACGTCACCATGTGGATATTTTTCGTTATGTTGCCATGGAAACCACAAAAATCAACTAAATGTGCCCAATTTCAATAGGCTTGTGCTTTACCACCCAACAATGCAGTATACCAAATTTGAAGTCTCCAGCTGCAGCGGTTCACCTTTTAGAGCGGTCACATCGTTATATGGATATGTTTTGTTATATTGCCATGGAAACTACAAAAATCAACTAAATGTGCCCACTTTCAATAGGCCTGTGCTTTACCACCCAACGATGCAGTATACCAAATTAGAAGACTCTAGCTGGAATGGTTCATCTTTTAGAGCGGTCACGTCGTTCATCCAGCCAGCCAGCCATCCAGCCAGCCAGCCAGCCAGCCAGCCATCCAGCCAGCCAGCCAGAGTGACGACATGATCCCATCCGGCATATATTTCATCAAATGAAACACATATGTTCGAGGTATAACTATCGATGATTGCCTGTCACTGACATACGAAAATAAGAAATTTCTAGACAAATATTTTCTGCTTGTTACATCTTGTTTGACTGGAGGCTACACGTGTCCGAAGTGACCGGTAACCTGAAAACTGTATCGTGCTATAATGCCGAAACGCAGATTTTCATCCAAGGCGAAAGACAAACGCTGCTTAAAACGTGTTAATAAACACTTGGCAGACAAAAAATAGAACTTAAGAAGCCAAAGCATTGAGAATGCGAAACAATACATTAGAAATTTGTCTAATGTCAAGCTCACTAATGGTGATATATTATTGCTATCAAAGGGACTGAATTATGTTCCCTCCCCGGTCATAACCAGTAATACACTGGTGAAGGACTTGAGTTCTCTGGAGAGAAGCGCCAGGCTAAACGCACTATTCCTCGATGAGGCCTACATGTACGAGGAAGTTGAGAGATTTTACCCTCTTCATATAATCCCACAGAGCACTATATATACATCTGGGCTGTATATTATCTAAGTATCCGAGAGTGTATCAAAACGCACATAGATTTCGCGTTCAATTATCTTCACTTGACTGGGGCGCTTGTGTGTGAAGTTAACGTCGAAACTCTGGTCAGCACAGCCCACGCTTCGACCGGAAATCATTTTCAGGTTACAACAGGGATTTATTAAAATTATGTCATTGTGACACTGAGTTTGGGCCATAATTTAGGCGAACGCATAATCGGTTATGCGTCTTTCGTTTTGCGTAACCGCCAGGCGAACTGAACGATCGTTCTCCCCAAATTTTAAGACCTGCAATCATATAGTACCACAGCGACCCTCACCGTACATTGCCATACTCTCCAACCTGGCTATTTTAACTTTATACCAAAATATCTATTATTTCACAAGATAAAGGCATGAATAGTTCAAACAATGATTCCATTCACATAAAAACACTATTACATATATTTGATGAGGGCAAAAGTAACGCCGAAGTTACTTTTCAAAGGATGAAAACGAACTATTTCTTGGCGCTCAGGAACACAAATTGTGACAAAGTTATAGACGCATACCATCATTGAGAGCCTCATTTATAACCTGAGACCTTTCAGCACATAGACTATAATGGCTTCTGCTAACCTTAGAAACCAAAAAGTTTATCAAGATTATTTTTCCCATTGATATCATGTGAAGAGTACATGTAGTTTCCCCATGTGCAAAACTGTTCAGCGTGACGTAGTGATGCTGAAACTTTTAGAGGGAATCTCACCTGAAGTTACGCAGGTACGTTACGCCAATGAAAAGGTATCTGTCCGGAGTGACGTAGTGACGCAGACAATTTCAGAGAGGGTCTCACCTGGAGTGACACCAGTACATTACGCAAATAAATAGGTATCTGTCCGGAGTGACGTAGATACGCTGACAATTTTAGACAGGGTCTCACCTGAAGTTACGCAGGTACATTACGCAAATGAAAAGGTATCTGTCCGAAGTGACGTCATAACGCTGACGATTTCAGAGAAGGTCTCTCCTGAAGTGACGCAGTTACGTTACGCAAATAAAAAGGTATCTGTGTGAAGTGACGTAGTGACGCTGACAATTTTAGCGAGGTTTCACATGAAGTGACGCATTTACATTACGCAAATAAGAAGGTATCTGTCCGGAGTGCATAGTTACGCTGACAATTTTAGAGGGAGTCTCACCTGAAGTTACGCAGGTACGTTATGCAAATTAAAAGGTACCTTTCCGGAGTGATGTAGGCCTAGTGACGCTGACCATTTCAGAGAGAGTCTCACCTGAAGTGACGCAGGTACGGTACGCAGATAAAAATGTATCTGTCCGGAGTGACGTAGACACGCTGACAATTTTAGACAGGGACTCACCTGAAGTTACGCAGGTACATTACGCAAATGAAAAGGTATCTGTCCGAAGTGACGTAATGATGCTGACAATTTCAGAGAAGGTCTCTCTTGAAGTGACGCAGTTACATTACGCAAATAAAAAGGTATCTGTCCGAAGTGACGTAGTGACGCTGACAATTTTAGCGAGGGTTTCACATGAAGTGACACCGGTACATTACGCAAATAAGAAGGCATCTGTCCGGAGTGCATAGTTACGCTGACAATTTTAGACGGAGTCTCACCTGAAGATATGCAGTTACGTTACGCAAATTAAAGGGAGTCTTTCCGGTGTAACGTTTTGACGCTGACCATTTCAGAGAGAGGTCTCACCTGAAAATTATGCAGGTACGTTACGCAGATAAAAAGGTATCTGTCCGAAGTGACGTAGATATGCTGACAATTTTAGACAGGTTCTCGCCTGAAGTTACGCAGGTACATTACGCAAATGAAATGGTATCTGTCGGAAGTGACGTAATGACGCTGACAATTTCAGAGGTCTCTCTTGAAGTGACGCGGTTACGTTACCCAAATGAAAAGGTATCTGTCCGATGTGACGTTATGACGCTGACAATTTCAGGGAAGGTCTCACATGAAGTGACGCAGTTACGTTACGCAAATAAGAAGTTATCTGTCCGGAGTGCATAGTTACGCTGACAATTTTAGAGAAAGTCTCATCCGAAGTTACGCCCACCATTGTCCGATAATTGTAAGCTAATAACAAGAGGACCTTTTTGTCCATTGTAATACTAAGAACGAACGATTGATTTGTAATTTTATTTACAGAATTTAGAATCTAAGCGAAAAAGATCGAAAAAGGGACACTGGAAAACGCCAAGATATAATCTTTCTAAGTTCCAGGAGTTTCAAGATTTCTAGAAACTGTTCTTATGTCTGTTGTTATAGTACAAGAGAATGAGCAAAGTTAGTCTGAAAGTGAATGTATATGTACGGAGGATCCTTCGTGTTCGTTTTGTAGTATTTTTATTTTATTTATTTATTTTCACGTGTCATCATTGGGTACTGGAAGCGAAGACAAATCTCTTTGACACTTTGGCATGAGCTATGAAACATACTTAAGATTTTATAATTAGGAACTAATGCTAATTCTGTTCTGTTTACTGGGCTAGTTTCAGATATCTCTTTTAAGATACCATGCTCGAAAATAGTAAGATGGTACAATACTTGATACTGAAGGGATCCGGTCCGCGCAGTAATGTTGAAACTTCGAAAGTGTCGTAATCCTGATTATCTCCTTTGGATCAAAACATGCGGTAGTCTACAGTTGTCGAGTTGTGACGTTGTGTCACAAGAGTGACGTCCCTTCATGTAGCCGACCCGCCGGCAGACGAAAGGGTGGGGCAGTTCACTTGCAGCTGCATGGACTAAAGAAAACTGATTTAAAATTTGAAGAAATGCATTTTAATTCCGAATTATTTGAACTTCTTGATATGGAAGGTGAAGCTATGGATATTCTCTATAGTCGATATATAGAATATGCCCCACCGTTTGATCCGCCGACTCTTGTGATGCAACTTCACAACTCGGGAATACCGTATTAATTTGAAGCGTAACTTGGATTTTCGAATCGGATCAAAAAGGTATCTTGCACAACTAGGCCCCATGTGGGACCTGTGTATCAAATTTCAGAAAGATCCATGAAATATTTCCTGAGAATTCACGATAACTACGTTTAAGGGGAAATTCAAGATGGCCACCTGGCGGCCATATTGGGATTTTCGAATAGGACCAAAAAAGGTATCTTGCACAAGTGGGCAACAAGGGGAATCTGTGTACCAAATTTGAGGAAGATCCATGCAGTGCTTCTTGAAAAATCACGATAACAAAGTTTCATTGGGAAATCCAAGACAGGCGCCTGGTTGCCATATTGGATTTTCGAATCAGACCGAAGAAGGTATTTCGCACAACTAGACCCCAAGGGGAACCAATGTACCAAATTTGAGAAAGATCCCTGCAGTACTTCATGAGATATCATGATAACAAAGTTGCATGGGAAAATCCAAGATGGCCGCCTGTTGGCCATATTGGATTTTCGAATCGGACCAGAAATGGTATCTTGCACAACAAGACGACAAGGGGAACCTGTGTACCAAATTTGACAAAGATCCATGCAGTAGTTCCTAAGAAATCGCAATAACAAAGTTTCATGGGGAAATCCAAGATGGCTGCGTGGTGGCCATATTGGATTTTCGATTCGGACCGAAAAATTCAAAAAGGTATCTTGCACAATCAGACCCTACGGGGAACCTGTGTACCAAATTTGAGAAAGATCCACGCAGTACTTCCTGAGAAATGACGATAACAAAGTTCCATGGAGAAATCCAAGATGGTTGCCTGGTGGCCATATTGGATTTTCGAATCGGACCAAAAAAGGTATCTTGCACAAGTGGGCAACAAGGGAAATCTGTGTACCAAATTTGAGGAAGATCCATGCAGTGCTTCTTGAGAAATCACGATAACAAAATTTCCTCCAAGACAGGCGCCTGGTGGCCATATTGGATTTTAGAATCGGGCCGGAAAAGGTATTTTGCACAACTAGACGCCAAGGGGAACCTATGTACCAAATTTGAGAAAAATCCCTGCAGTACTTCCTGAGAAATCATGATAACAAAGTTACATGGGAAAATCCAATATGGCCGCCTGTTGGCCAAATTGGATTTTCGAATCGGGCCAGAAAGGATATCTTGCACAACTAGACGACAAGGGGAACCTGTGTACCAAATTTGAGAAAGATCCATGCAGTAGTTCCTGAGAAACCGCGATAACGAAGTTTCATAGGAAAATCCAAGATGGCCGCCTTGTGGCCATATTGGATTTCCGAATCGGGCCAGAAAAGCTATCTTGCTCAATTAGACCCCAAGGGGAACCTGTGTAACAAATTTGAGAAAGATCCATGCAGTAGTTCCTGAGAAATCGCGATAACAAGAATTGTTTACGGACGGACTGACGATGGACGACAGACGATGGACGGACGGACGGACGACAGACCACGGACGAAAAGTAATTTGATGATGGTGGGCTAAAAACAGGGCTACACCACTAAGCGCCTCCACTCAAAGTTTCTCAAATTTGTCGATACATATCGCATGCTGATAGCAAAATACGAGCGTAGCGTGCAAGATCTATGGCGTTACGTTTCGTAACTTGTGTCTAATTTCGCTTAACCCGGGGCTAGGGGCCGTATGAACCCATGTACTTCAAGATCCTCATGGTACTCATATGAACAGTCACAATCAAATCGTGACTGAGATACATCTTTCTTTAGATGACGACTTTACAACAAATATTATGGTTTAAGAATACTGATCAGCGATACGGATTTGATATTTTTGGAACATCATGATGTCTTGCCGGCAATATTGAAAATTGTTGACTGCTTCTCTCTTGCAGGAAACAAGCCTATGTTTATGTATACTATGATTGCCTTTTTGGATTTGGTGCTAATACTGTTATATGGAATATGGAATAGGTCTTTGGATTATGGACGCGGATATTCTCTAATGGACGACGGCTGAATTATGAATGACGGACTAGACGCTTGTAATTTCCTCTTGAGCTAATCTTCATCAGTGTCCATAGTAACGGAAGTCATACAGCTGACATGCGCTGTTCGGAGTTTCCGCGTGATATTATTCTTTCAACATGGATGCCAATATGGATTCCTTGCGGTGCGACACGAGGTTCTAGTATCCTACATAGTCCGAGATCGTGACGAGTGCATTCCCTTATGTACAATTGAGTATGTCAACCAATCAGCGTAAGGCTCTCAATACATCCAATTTATACATACAGAAACAGAAAGCACCAATCTCACGTCCGACTAATTTCCGTATTGGCGGAACGAGCCTCTCACATAGAATGCACAAATCCCCACCAGAGGGGAGAGTATGACGGTCACGCAGTGAGCCGGCTACGAAATAGTGTATTTGATAATCATGGGATCCGGTCGCATTTTGCTGTGAAATTCAGTTAATTTTAACCATAAGAACATAATTCATTGAAATTATACAAAACTATTTCTATGTTTAGTTGAATAATAGCAATCTATCTCCGGAACTCAACAACTGGGCTAATTTCCGTCAATACGGAAATAGACGAATGCGAGATTCGTTCCGCCGAAAATTAATTGTGCGCATGATAAGATAAGATTCGTTATTGTACTAAGCATCCCATTTGGGACAGAGTACAAAACATAAAAATAGTAGAACAAATACGAAAGTAAACAAACAGGTGCGACGTTGCCGTTTCTCCTCCCATAAAGCCAGAGGTCAGTTTTCTAAAGTGAGTTCTGGGGCTAGATTGAGGAAGCACATGTCAAGCCGCTTGTTCCACGTGCCATCAGCAGTTTCAAAAGCATGATCTCATTCTGGCTGAGAAATCTACCAGTTTATCGCATATTTTCATAGAATGTTTATGAAGAAAAAGACAAATATATTCCACTATAACTTTGTCAGTATCTGTTAGTTTGGCATTTATTTATTTATTTTTGCTTCTCACACTCGCGTTGACGGGTAAATGACCCGGGAACACAAAAACGACTAATGCATACTGATTTTTTTCTGTCACAATTATGCGTTTACATCCGCCAAATAATACATTCGTATATATGGGTATAGCAATGGCAAATGAATAAATTTACTACCCAATCACAGGCCCTAAAATTTCACTTAAGTTTACTTAACCTGAAAATAGTTATGTGAAATTGACCCTAGGTAGCCTATAGTATAGTTTGTTCCCCCATTTCTGAACTGCATAACGGTTATCCAAATAGGTTATGCAGATAGGCTATGTCAAATTAGTTTTGTTGTGGCTAGGCATTGGTTTTTGACTGGAGTTCATACAATAAATGTAATAATAATCTCGTTCCCATAGCCAGCCCTAGTCTAGCCCCTCTCAGCGGCTTCCGGTGCCCTTGCCGATGCCGCTGGCCAAAGAAATCATTAACCGGTGACCAATTTTCGTCATTACCACGTGTTGCGTAAAGACTCCAATTTTGTATGACCGGCAGACTTCTATCATTGGAATTGTGACCTCTATTTCTGAAATATTATCTCAAATTAAATTCCCATATACACATTTTAATTTTAAAATAGTAGAACGTAAAGTTTCTCTGTCATTCGCTTTTGTTTTCGGCTCTCGGCATCACGCAGGTTCGGGGCCGCACACTTATGGTATTGCGTTTTGGTTAGGGCCCCATAACCAGGACACACAGTGCAGTCAGGTACGAGGAAGTTGAGAGATTTTACCCTCTTCATATAATCCCACAGAGCACTATATATACACCTCGGCTGTATATTATCTAAGTATCCGAGAGTGTATCAAAACGCACATGGATTTCGCGTTCAATTATCTTCACTTGACTGGGACTCTTGTGTGTGAAGTTAACATCGAAACTCTGGTCAGTACAACCCACGCTTCAATCGGAAATCATTTTCAGGTTACAACAGGAATTTATTAAAATTATGCCATTGTGAAATCGAGTTTGGGCCATAATTTAGGCGAACGCATAATCGGTTATGCGTCTTTCGTTTTGCGTAACCGCCAGGCGAACTGAACGATCGTTCTCCCCAAATTTTCAGGCCTGCAATCATATAGTACCACAGCGACCCTCACCGTACATTGCCATACTCTTCAACCTGGCTATTTTAACTTTATACCAAAATATCTATTATTTCACAAGATAAAGGCATGAATAGTTCAGACAATGATTCCATTCACATAAAAACACTATTACATGTATTTGATGAAGGCAAAAGTAACGCCGAAGTTACTTTTCAAAGGGTTAAAACGAACTATTTCTTGGCGCTCAGGAACACAAATCGTGACAAAGTTAGACGCATACCATCATTGGGAGCCTCATTTATAACCTGATACCTTTCAGCACATAGACTATAATGGCTTCTGCTAACCTTAGAACCCAAAAAGTTTATCAAGATTATTTTTCCCATTGATCTC
The DNA here is from genome assembly GCA_036873755.1 of Hanleya hanleyi. Classification (NCBI taxonomy): domain Eukaryota; kingdom Metazoa; phylum Mollusca; class Polyplacophora; order Lepidopleurida; family Hanleyidae; genus Hanleya; species Hanleya hanleyi. The sequence goes on from JAVTVY010027532.1 coordinate 50,326, forward strand.
ATGTGAAATGTACATGTAGTTTCCCCATGTGCAAAACTGTTCAGAGTGACGTAGTGATGCTGAAACTTTTAGAGGGAATCTCAACTGAAGTTACGCAGGTACGTTACGCCAATGAAAGGGTATCTGTCCGGAGTGACGCAGACAATTTCAGAGAGGGTCTCACCTGGAGTGACACCGGTACATTACGTAAATAAATAGGTATCTGTCCGGAGTGACGTAGATACGCTGACAATTTTAGACAGGATCTCACCGGAAGTTACGCAGGTACATTACGCAAATGAAAAGGTATCTGTCCGAAGTGACGTCATGACGCTGACGATTTCAGAGAAGGTCTCTCTTGAAGTGACGCAGTTACGTTACGCAAATAAAAAGGTATCTGTGCGAAGTGACGTAGTGACGCTGACAATTTTATCGAAGTCTCACATGAAGTGACGCAGTTACATTACGCAAATAAGAAGGTATCTGTCCGGAGTGCATAGTTACGCTGACAATTTTAGAGGGAGTCTCACCTGAAGTTACGCAGGTACGTTACGCAAATTAAAAGGTATCTTTCCGGAGTGACGTAGTGACGCTGACCATTTCAGAGAGAGTCTCACCTGAAATGACGCAGGTACGGTACGCAGATAAAAATGTATCTGTCCGGAGTGACGTAGATACGCTGAAAATTTTAGACAGGGTCTCACGTGAAGTGACGCAGGTACATTACGCAAATGAAAAGGTCTCTGTCCGATGTGATGTAATGACGCTGACAATTTCAGAGAAGGTCTCACATGAAGTAACGCAGTTACGTTACGCAAATAAGAAGTTATCTGTCCGGAGTGACGTAGACACGCTGACAATTTTAGACAGGGTCTCACCTGAAGTTACGCAGGTACATTACGCAAATGAAAAGGTATCTGTCCGAAGTGACGTAATGATGCTGACAATTTCAGAGAAGGTCTCTCTTGAAGTGACGCAGTTACATTACGCAAATAAAAAGGTATCTGTCCGGAGTGCATAGTTACGCTGACAATTTTAGAGGGTGTCTCATCTGAAGTTATGCAGGTACGTTATGAAAATTAAAGGGTATCTTTACAATGTTGATGAAATACCGCAAATTCCGTGGCAGTTTTCGTTATTCGGCACATTTTATACAGTGTGCCTCCAATTCTTATTTCGTGTTCAATTTATTCGAAATCCACGGTTCGTCGCAACGTCTGACTGTCATGATTGATGGGGAATACTTTTACTAGATGCATGTTTAATATTTTAGAAATATTCTCACAGATGTCATCAATTGTTAGTGGGCCAAACGTTAAGCCCCAATCTGAGTTTGCTACGTTGTCATTCAATTCTGACCAGTCAGGGCGATTGTAGTGCCATGTAATACGTTGATAGCTACGTTCCTTCGGAATACGTGATTTAAGTGGCACAGTGATCATTACAAATAGGTGCACTAACCCCACTATTAATAACTAGCTGGTATTTGTTACATACATGTATTGCAAGATGTAATAATGAATTTGAGACTGATCGCCTAGCCTCAGTAATCAGCTGACTGAATCAAAAACGGTCAAGCAAGTCTTCTCCGATAATTATCACCTTTTTGCCAGGATTGGCATCGAGGATGGAGTCAATATTTTGAAATATGATTTGCCAGTTATCGACAGTTGTACCAGGTGGTCGATATAAGGTACAGGTGAGGGTGTACAAGAGTGATATACCTCTATCCACACCATCTCACGGTTGCCATTTTCATACTCTATGTGTAACAGTTATTTTTATTGATGTGCAAAGACAGGCCCCTTTCCAGGCTTCCTGACGATTGCAGCGAAATGGCGCACGGAAACCAGGTAGATCAGCGTCCTTCTTATTAACAAGAGATGTGAGGTGACTTTCGGTGATGGCTATAGTATCAAGTTACCTAAGTTTCTTGAGTCTGGTCAAGTTTTGCTTCAGACCACATACATTATACTAGACAATAGATAATTCGTGGCCGGTTAAGGATTCCAGGTTAGTTTGGACATTTCCAGGCAGGTTTAATAAAATGCTTGTAATGAGAAAGTGTTGTGAATTACTTTCTGAGAGGAATTTAGTGGTGATCAAGAAGACTGACACCGCAGTAGATTGGTAAATGACCATGGTATTATAAAGAAAAGTATTTAGGTATAAAAATGCGACCAAATGTACCAATTTGCCGCACAATACGCTGCAAGCTTAAGATCTTTAGCTATTATCAATCACTTCAAATATATCGCTGCGGACACTGCACACGGCAACCCCGATCATCGATAATTTTCAAGCTATTACTCATAGTCTACGAAAACACGTGCAACAAAGAGACTCATGCCAAAGCAGAGAGTGATGAAAAATTGTACTTATGACGGCGTTGAAATCAATTGTATATCATATAACATATGTACAAAATGATGAGCAACTAGTCACCCAGAAGTATGAATGCAATGGGTGTGAATGATAACGAGTTCACGGGGATCAGTGAGTGGAAAGCTTTTCAACTGACGAAGTTAGATCTTATCAATAAATACATACCAGACAGTTGCTCGATTTATACGAATACGTAAAAGTGTGGAAAAGATCGGCCTCGGAGACAAAAGTGATGTACTGATATACCATGTGTATGGATCGTTACCAGTGTAGAAATGTAGCTGGTAATAAATTACAAGTTAGTCAACGATTTTCCGTTACAAGGGATACTCCTCGACCTTCATGAAAAGAGGTTTTATATGCCTATGAAGTTATCGAGTTTTTAAATAAAGATTATCTATCTATCCATAACAATGAGTCAAGTATCAAATATATAACCTCAGCAACACGAGTGATGTACATCATAACATTGGTGACCGGTTGTCTCCCTTATTTACCCAATATATTTCAACAAGTCATTCTCACGTTGTTTGTCTATATGAATAGATTTTAGGCAACAATTAAAATAAATGCTTGCGCTGGCCGAGTTGTATATAAATTGGAGCGATATGCAAGAGGTGGGAATAATTGACGACGTCTGGCAACTAAAAACCAACCATATGACACTGGAAGAAAGAATCCCTCGGAACCTAACAATCAGACCCGAGAATGCAGGAGATTCTCGGATGTGGCCTTAGAATCTCAGCCGCGCTTTTATTGCGGATGTTCATGAGGAAACCATGAAGTATCCACACGGCCCCTAGCACCGGCTTAAGTGGAATTAGATACGCTAGCCCCTAAGCTGTGATGACCGATCAGCTCAAATAACTCTGCTGTTAATCTGCTGTTAATGGATGAGCATCGTGGACGTCTGACGGAATAAACGCATTAACATGGGGTAACCTTGTAAAGGCAAGAAACCTAGAAAAACTAACCTGTAATGTCTGACGTCGTACGGCTTAAATTTCACAACGAAACAATAAACCTACATATATTTGTCAAGTGATATGTACAGAAGGCGGGCCTCGGGGACTACAGTTGCAACAGCAGAATCCTGCCATATACAGGTAAAAAATTGGAGCGATATGCAAGAGGTGGGAAAAACTGACGACGTCTGGCGACTAAAAAGCAACCATATGTCACTACAGGAAAGCATCCCTCGGCACCTAATCACTGGACTCAAACTGAATTTGTATATAGGACGATGACATGTAGCATGCAGTATCTGTAAAGTAACTGTTTCAGATTAGTAAATTTCAGATGTTGGATAATTAGGTTATATAAATTGGGATATTTAGAATAGATTGTCTCCCACATAAAATACCAGTACGTATTCCATACGACAATAATATACAGATATTCGCGGTTTTGATCTGAACTATTCTTTGCTTGAAGCTGTGAATAATTCATACAAAATGAATAAATAGCAGCAAACGTGTATATATACAACATGGGATTGCAAGTCATTTAATCTGCACAATTCAATAATTGGTGTTTGCAGATATGACTTTTAGACCGATGAAGATAGATTTTATCAATAAGTATTTACGAGGCAATATATCCATTTTACAAATAGGGGTACATATATCATGTATAAGTGTAAAAATGATTGGCATCGGAGACGCCAGTGGTGCACTGATATTCCATGTTAATGAGTTCTCCACCAGTGTAAATATGTAGTTGGTAATAAGTTCCAAATCAATTACTGATTTATGTTCAATTGCGAGGAATACACTATAACAATAAGTCAAGTATCAGATATATAACCTCATTTGTGCGGTGATTGACAATGCGAATAGTTTTTAAGCAACAGTGAAATAGTTAATATAAATGCTTTCACTGGTCGTTTCGTATACAAATCACTGGATTCAAATGGGATATGTATATAGGACAATTACATGTAGCATAGCTGTTTCGGATCAGAAAATTTCAGATATGGGATAAGTAAGTTCTATAAATCGGAATATTTGGAATAAATTGCCTTCCACATAACATGTATTCCATGTGACAATAATATACAGATCTGAGCCATATAGTCTATTTATTGCTTAAAGTTGTGCGTAATTCATATAGAATCAGTAGAATGAACTCTGGTAACAAACGTGAAATATATACAACATATGATTACAAATCAATGGATCTGCAATATGATAAAAAACAATTTAATAATCAGGTGTTGCCAATATGACATCTTATACGGATGAAGTTTGTTTTCAGCAAGAGGTACATACGATTTGTACCATCTGTACTAAAGCATAAAAATGTGAGCGAGATTGGCCTCAGATACATGAGTGGTGTTCCTCGCAACATTGGTGATAATTTTTCTCCAGTAAGTATATATATGATTAAAAAATTCCGTGCATTCACAGTTTTAAATTTATCACTAACGATACTACCAATTCATTATTAACCTTTAGTGGAAAGCAAATATCAAACAAAGAAACATGCATTAGGCGGTGTTATGTAATGCCTGCATCAAATAATTCACACGCTGTCTGGGACTATACTGTTCATCGTGATTTAGATATGTGAAACATAGGGTATATAAATAGTGGCTATAATTTTTCTGTATTGTCATTGAGGTGATGGTGATGTTAATATTCGGCGATAATATATCCTATATCTCACTGAGTGGATTGGTGGTCGTATATGAGCTGTCTGTGGTCGCCAAATTCGGACAATCTGTAGAAGATATTGCCAACATAAGTCCAAGCGCTGAGAATCAGTTTCTCTTTCTTTTCTCAAGTAGGGTTTCGAACAAATGGGTTCATACTCCATGTAAGGCCCACGAGACAATACATACAATAGCCAAGGCTGGGGACAACAATATGTCTAAACTTGACCCTTTTCAGCTGCACAGAATCGGATAATAGCCTCCTACATGAAGTATCTACCAACAAATGGTATCTACGTTTGGTTAGGCCCTCATTAATGTAGACCTTTTGCCAGGAACTTTTTTCAGCTGCGTTGGGCCTTTGATGAGGTTTGTACGCGTGCCGTACGAGATAAACTTTGCGAGGATTTCTATTTTAGTTGCATTAGTAAAGTGCGATCGAGAAATATCGTGTTTTATATATCCAGGTTGATGGCCTTCGCCAGTCGGCAAACTGCATCATCCGTTGTCTTCTTTTGAAGCTCCAATCCGTTGATTCGATTCTCTGTTGTTTTCCTCTAACTTTGTGACCACAGTTGGGAAATCTACATGGATACTTTCCACCTTGTCTTCATATCTTTATCATCATTTTGTTTAGCAGCAGGTCGAGTGTTGTTGACAATTCAGATATGTGCTGTCTTCTCGCGCTCAATACTATAACTAGGAGCTGAATTGCGGTTGCACCAGCTCGCTTGACCAGGGTATTGAGGTGAGATCGTATAGCTGGTGTGAGCAGACTTCCTGTGAATAGATCAGGTGGTGATTGCGAAATAGCTGTTTTCTTATCAAGACCGTCGTCCTATAAATACTGAGCATCTATACATGTTCAACATTGCCCAGTCCTACAGTCAACACCACATTGCCATTATCATGAACTGTTCAACCATCGCTCTGATTGTGGCCTGTGCCCTAGGTGAGTGCAATAACAATCCGGATGATCCACGACTTGAAAGAAATATGTAAGATGTGTACTGGGGATTGGGGAATACTGGCTCACACGACCAATACCAATCATATTACGTTATCCAAGATCATATGCACATTCATCTATTCATCCACGGAGATTACGACAATTGAATCAATTTATTGGGGATGTATTTCGATCTGTGAACATACGTAACATGCCATGTATAACAGTAATATATAAGGGAAGACAACTCCGGTAAGCGCGAAATATGTCGACTCTGTTTGACGTGACGGCTCAGTAGAATTGACCTGGATGTGTACAAGAGAATCGTTTTGAAGACGAAATGTCCCTTATATGCTCCACTGTGGCAAATTTTACCAATTACGGGTCATATTCTACAAATACTACTAAAGATCAGGGGCTGAATTAGATTGGATCAAGACGTGTTCGATTACTTTCAATTCAAATTTGAACTATCGAGATGTTAGGATATATTTTTCGCATTCTTCAACGTGGAGCAACATAGCCAATCCCAATATAGAAAAAGAAAATATCATACATAATTTTTTCAGTGACAGTTACAAAATTGAACGTGTGCAGTAAATCTTGGTCTAACCTTTTTCTTGCATTCATTTTAATTTTTAAAAAGCATAATAATCCGATGACCCAATGTGAAAAAGTGGCTTAGTTTAGCGCCCCGTAAACAATTTCTCCTGCATACGTACAACCATTTCTATTGCATAAAGAGGATCACTGTGCATCTTTTCTGACCGGTTGTCAGCTTGAAAGTGTGTGCATGAGTTATCGGTGCGGGGATTTCGTATAAATTTGCCAAAAAACTACTAGTTCTCAAAATTATTCATAACTGTGACGCATGTTTACTCTGACTATCACGTTATGCGTCTTTTTATAGCCACTAGGCGTGGTTAAAAGGTGTGAACAGTTCAGAGTGTTCTAATGTATCTACTGGATGCAATGTAAGAAAACGTTCAGAAAATGGAAATTTTTCCTGTATGTTTGATTTTTCAAATTTTAGTAAATTTATTACAGTGTGTTCTCTATGCAACCAAACTACCTTATCAGGTTATCTAAATTTGCGCAAACAAGTGCGCTTCCCCTCAAAATATGAATGACCGGATAATAGGTTCGTGTAACCGAGCAATGACTGAGAATATTACCCCACCCCCCATTTTCAAGAAATTGGCTAAATTTGAGCTTTTTGTGAAAGAGGCAGAACGCGACAAAATATTTGCAATGAATGTGATAGATGATGATTGCTAATCATTCTAATATGTTGAAACATTAGTATTTCTCATAGAACAGCTGCTAAACTTCATTTACCTGACATAATGGCATTATCGGCCAATTTGTATACGATACCCTAGAATGTAGTAGGTACTAAATTCACAACGTCAGTGTACTTTCTGTATAGACTTATACTCAGTATGTTGGCCTTTGTAGGTAAATTCAAAATTAGCGCTGTTCGGTAGAGATGTATGTTGACAACTGATCAAAACCGTTTGCTGTCGTTGTTCACTTCGCGTTCAATTTGTGGAATGTATTCCGTATATTTGCAATCACGAAAAGATTTAAACGTGGATCTCAGTTCTGTGAACACATTTACATCAGGATGTTTGGTAGACTTCGCTTTCTTTCGTGCTCGCTCCTTCTTTGTAGCATATCTAATTGTAGCAGGATGTAAGCTCTCGGGATATACGAGGGTATGGGGTCGGGCGAATCCTAGTTTAGGAGACAGAGGGCGGGGCTCGGTGCCCCGGGATTAGCGACATGATCGGGGGTAACGGATGGTTTGAATAAGTGTGGGATGATGTAAGCTCCTGGAATATATGATGGTACGAGGCGTGTGAAGCTTCATTTCGAAGATATAGGTTAGGGTACATGCTCTCCGAGGATAACGGATGGGTTCTATAAGTGTATCATGATGCAAGCTTCCTGAATATATGAGGGTATGGGTCGGGTGAAGCTTACTTTAGGAAATATAGGCTGGGCTCGGTGCCCCAGGGGTGAAATCTTGCTTCCGGGTTTAGTGCATGGGTTGAACAAGTGAAGGATGATCTAAGCTCCGGAATATAGGAGGGTATGGGGTCGGGCGAGGTTTAATTTAGGAGATAGCGGGCGAGGCTTGGTACTCCGGAGAGGGGACATGGACCTGAGGGCAGTTGATGAGTTGAATAAATGCAGCATGGGTAAGCTTCCAGACTATATCAGGGTTCGGGGGACGGGGCTTGGTTCAGGAAACATGGGCTGTGGACAGAAAAAATCTAACAAAGTACAAAACTTTAACAACATTTTTCGGAAAGGGACAGGCACACAGACATCCACAAAAATCGATTAGATGCCTATAACGACCTTCCCGCAGTTAAAGCTACGGGCTGGATAAAAACCCACAAAAAAACAGTTGTTCTAATGACTGCCAGCAGCTGTCAAAGAATGAATCTGTTTCCCTTCATTAGCCAGTATCTGGGCAACTGGGCAGATACTGCTCATATCAATCGGCCAGTATTTCAGCCATAACTTTCCATATTTTGGTTCAAGTGCTAAAGAAAGACAAAAGTACAAGAAATCGTAATTATATTCAACATGCACAGAACACATATAATTCATATGATATATTTAGTCCATAACTTTGCTTTATAATATTTTGCGTTTTTGGAAATATGAAACGCAAAATGATGTCCCAATATTGAACCATATGTATTGTGCAAGTTGTGTACTTGTTAAATCATCACTACGATTTCTTGCACTTTGTCTGTTGAGCACACGGAGCAAAACATGAAATGTTAAGGGGCTAGTATACTAGCAATTATTTGCAAGTCTTATATAGGAAAGAGTGTTATTGAAAGTATTATGCTTGGATATTGTGACGTCACAAACCAAAATGTTCCTCGTCTTATCTCACTGTATCAAGTTTGACATTCGAGGGAATTTACACACGCAAAAAATATCCAGAAACAGTTATTCTTAGAAAGGTCAACAAAGTCCACAAAGAAAAAACGCACAAAAATGGAAAGTACTATGAAAGATGCTAAATTCTCTCTGCAACAAGAAAAACTGTAGGAAAGAAATTTGCACTGGAAAGTTTCTTTTGGACATGTTTTTCCTACGAAGTAGGCTACCATCTGCAAATTGTCCGGTAGTCAGTGAGTGAGTGAGTTCATCCGAATCCTTTCGTCGGCAAAATAAGGAGAACCGTTGTCATTAGAACCTTGATTTTTTGCATGAAGGTGCATTAGGGGACTGCTACCAGCATGTTCTGAGTTGACCTACTTTTGATGAAAATTTCTGGTGATTTTTTATGAAAAAAAACACTGGTGATTCTGACGGCACCGCTTTGAAACCTTATACCAGGTGCTTGTAAGACAATGTGGGGGAATTAGTCTGAGCGCTTTCTTTTTAACTCTCAACTGCCTACTGATAAATAAATTCTTTTCAATCATACATCTCAAAAACATTTTCGTATCTTAATTAGTCTTTGTTGTTGCAGACACAATACATATTCTTTGAAACACTTTTGAACCAGTGTTGCGCGTTCTTTCTTGGAGTATCAAGAACGATCGTTTCTGTTGTATTTTTATTCATGCGTATATATCTGCATGTCAAATATGTTATAGTGGAATTCTTCATGTATATACTGATGTATCCCTATTTGGCTGTGATGCCAAGAAAACATTTACTGTAAAATTCAAACGAGCTTATTTAAGGACTTTATCAGTGTTACAAGATTCTCGAGAAAATGGTTCATGGGAAGAGACTGTCCGCTATAAACTGTAACGATACTAATATGGGTGTGCAATTGAAACTTGGGGGTCGGTGGATAGTTTTGCCCAAAGACTGAGGCGTTAAGATGCGCATTGTCAATGAAGGTTTATTATGGTAGTTTGAAAGATAATATGTAAATTTATCTGCTGATATATTCCTACGATGAGAATAAACTTCGCTGTGGTGTCATACAAATGTACAGCACACTGACCAAACAGACTTAGCTGAAGACAAAATTATATGCGTTTCAACAGTTTGGACAAAATTGTTCGAAAGCAAAGTGTGTCAGTGATTAACAGTAAATATGCTGAATTTGGTGAGGGAATCTGATTTATGGGGGTGGGGTAATCTTTTGTCTAATTGCTCAGGCATTAGTTAGGTTATATGAATGTAAAATACTTCATTGTGAAACCTAATAATTGGGGTAAATATTAATATCTATTTTATGTATCTGAGTGTAATAGTCGTGACAGGTTCGCCAATAATGTTCCAATACAAATAATGAAAAATGTGATTTTTGATCCGTTTTCGATATGTTATTGGTGCATACTCGAACACCCTTGGCATAATTCGGTGCATTTTTGTAGATTTTCAGTGAAAAATATTAGGCTTAAAAATATGTTCTAAATTTGGGTATTTTCTGTTGAGATTTGTACGTTTATTGCCATAAAAAATCCAATGCACACACCTAGGAAATGACAACCGGTCAGAACAAGTGTACATAGCTGTCCTTGACATATTAAAACAGGTTGTAGATATTCAGGGGAAAATGGTTATGGGAACGTCATTTCACCACCCTGACCATCTGACTATAATTTTACATTTTGGCTAATATGCCTCTTGCGAGATGATAGCAGATTATACATGTTGTCATTAAGTCGTTGTCAGAGATGTTAACGCCCCAGCGTCACCGGCTGGGTCAGTGATACACTGACCCGTGTACAGAGAAAAGAGTGCTTGTCGTGTACAGAGAAAAAACAAGTTTGGATTTAGTGACATAAACATGATGCTTAGGCATGTTTACTGGCGGCGTTTTATTAGAGGATTTAACACGATTGATGAAACATTGTTCTTCAAATCTGTGTTATTCGACTTATTTTTTTTGTTAACTCCTACTTTTACCGTTGATTGTCACTAACATTGGAAAAAAGCTATAAGGTTAAAATAATTGAAGTACTATTATAATACGTCCGAAACGGCGATATAGTATATAGTGAACATCTCAGATGACAAAACACAGGCACTGAAGTTAACAACTTAAGGATACTGTGCCCACCTGTAGAAACTTTTAGACACCCTCCAGAATATGTCCTTATGCAGCTTAAAGTATACCTTATAGCTATTTTCACTGTAAATCTGTGAAGATATTCGAATTTTAAAAACAAATATTTAATAAATTTAGACGGGCAACCATTAATGATCCGTCACAACTGTGAGTCTTCGTCTTCGTTATTTGCCTTCGCTTGCGTTACCGTCGTATAAACACACAAGCGCATTCTCTTCAGCTGCAATAACGTTCTCTGTCGGGAGTCCCACGGTTTGGTTGAACACTTCAGCTTGTTGCTGAAATAGCTCGTTGATCATTGTCTTCTTCATCGCAGCACCTTCGCCAAAGCCATATGGTCGGGATACTGTGTCAAAGTCCAGAATATGTTATAAAGGCTATATTTCTAGAGAGGGGTTCGCTCCAAACTGAAAAGGGCACTTTGTCTGATCCCTGGACGCGCACCAAAGGTGCGCAATGCTAGTGATATTTTAGACTTCATTTAGCTCACTTTGGCTAATTTTAGAGTCGTTGTAGTGATAAAATATCTATAAAAAAATAATACCATAAATGTGAAATCATAAATGTAAACGTATAAAAATTCCAACCTGATCACAACCACTGATATCAAAGCAATTAAAGTGAATATCTGAACGAAATTACAGTGACCATATCAATGAATTGAGACTTGAGATTTTCAAAGGAATGAAACTTACAAATGTTGTCATTGTATGTTCTACAACATCCGCATAAGTCCGTCCCCATATACTGGCAAACGTCCATGGAAATGTTTAACTCTTCTCTAAAATCCAATTTCCATAGCACGCATCACAGACATGAACCACAACTACACGTAATTGGAGTATTTCCACAGCATGCGACATGACGCCGTCCGGCAGTGAAAACTTATTTCTCCCCGGTCACCAACTGGTGCATTGGCGCTTTACTTCCGACGAAAATTTTTGGTTCGTACTTTTTTTTCTCCATTCTATACATTCCATATCGAGAATTATTAGATCGGCGATCTGAGGAGAAAAGGCGCTTTGAATAAAAGAGTTAGTACATGCGTTTTTCGTGAGCAATATGCTTGTCACTGCTTTAATTACGTCATTATGATTTCTCTTTCATTTCTCATATATTTCTTTATTGGAGAAAGGGCACTTTTGTCAAAAATAGGGGGCCTGGACACCACGACCCTCCGGCTACGGGCATAGGATTAAACATTTTGTACTCCTACTGGTCGCGTCTGGACTGACAGATTGGTGTTAGAATTACTTATTCTTATTTTTATTTCGAACCCTCTTCGGTGTTCATCTAGTATGCGAACCACATGCCCATGATATCATCACAGTTCTTTGATCGCACTATATAATGCCACGTGATCCGGTCGTCTAATCGAAGCATTCAAAGTTTTCATTTGAATATCTGGAAAGAAAGCTTAACCGACATACAGAATTGCAATGATATCCGAGATTGTTTATTCCGAAACTAGCGCCAGGGCCGCGACATCCGTATGGAATCGGACCGTAATCATATTTCACTACTGGGGGGGGGGGGGGGATACCAAAAATTCTGAAAACTACTACATGATATAAGCGAGAGAGAAAAAAAGAGTTGATGGGGGAAGGGGTCTGAACAGTCATCGTTGATATTAAATGTTGCACCTCCTCCGCTTACCTGTTTCTCCAGTTATTATTTTCGAGAACAGGAATTCATTTATTGCATCAATGACATAGGTACCGCATATTCAAATGGTAAAAGTCTTGCGGAGAGTACATGCATTTTAGGAATTATGACATCACTGTGATGCTATTATACAATATACTCAGCGTTAGATATTTCTTGTGATGAGTCAAATGAAGAAGCCAATTTGCTTTTTCTGAATATAAATGCTATCTTGTGGATCCTGTCCATAGAAAGAGGGTATAGGTACCATTACGATCATGTTTCGTAATCGCACGTGGCTAGACATATCAGATTCACCCATGACTTTTCTCGCGGAATATTTCGCAAACACGCTAACGATGATTCTTAAATGATTAAAAATGACGTTGACGTTGTCAGATACGGCTCATTTTAAACTACTATCAATGGTCATGAAAGGACATAATGGCATGGATGGGCGCAGGGTTTCTTCCATTGTGTAGATAGATCTATTGAGCTAATACATATGCCAACATAATTAGATTACCCATATGGACATCATCTAAATTGTTCTAGTAAAGAGTTACACAGGATAGCCGCCAGCATGATCCAAACACAGTTTGTCGATATCTTCAGCTCTCCATTTGTAAGGATAAGCGGCCTAAAAAAATCCACAGTTTGCAGATTCTGCTGAAAAAGTTGCAGGGGTAACCTACTGATAGAAATAAAATTATATATCGTAAACGGACGTGAGCAATTATAACTTCATTTTGGAACGAAATAATCGCGTGAGACCATTGTAATCACTTACATATGACTTTATCGCATTTGTAACACCTCCATTGTTATTGTCTTTCCCACAGATTGAAGAAAAACTACATAATCTTGTAGCTTTTTATTAGCAATTAAACTTGGAAGGGTGAGGCATCTACTCAAATTTACAGATATCTGTAAATGTGCGTGTATGCAACACCATTAAAGAGACAATTACTTTACACCAACGATCGTCCGTCAGCGCAACCATTTGTTAAATGCCTAGGTTCCACTCCCTACTTTCGTATTCTTTGGCTGGTCGGATTCCCCAGTATAAAGCATAATGGCGGATTTTCATATTTATATTAATTGTAGAATTGCAAATTTGTTTTATTTTGAGATTTTGTCATCAATAATATGTAATTGTTAACGAGAGATCCTGGAGGATCTTGGCGCCCACCATTGTCCGATAATTGTAACCTAATGACTAGAGGATCTTTTTGTCCATTGTTAATAAGAACAAACGATTGATTTGTAATTTTGTTTACAGAATTTCGATTCTGAGCGAAAAAGATCGGAAAAGGGACACTGAAAAACACCAAGATATAATCTAAGTTTCAGGAGTTTCACGATTTTCAGAAACTTCTGTACTATGTCGGTTGTTGGGTGAATGTATACAAGAGAAATGAGCAAAGTTAGCCTGAAAGTGAATGTATAGCGTTACGTACGGACGACTCTCGCCTTGTTTTGCAGTATTTTTTTTGACACTTTGGCATGAGCTATGAAACATACTTAAGATTTTATAATTAGGAACAAATGCTAATTCTGTTCTGTTTACTGGGCTAGTTTGAGATATCTCTTTTAAGATACCATGCTCGAAAATAGTAAGATGGTACAATACTTAATACTGAAGGGATCCGGTCCGCGCAGTAATGTTGAAACTTTGAAAGTGCCTGAATCCTGATTATCTCCCTTGGATCGAAACATGCAGTAGTCTACAGTTGTCGAGTTGTGACGTTGAGTCACAAGAGTGACATCCCTTCATGTAGCCGACCCGCCCGCAGACGAAAGGGTGAAGCAGTTCACTTTCTACTGCTTGGACTAAAGAAAACTGATTTAAAATTTGAAGAAATACATTTTCATTCCGAAATATTTCAACTCCTTGATATGAAAGGTGAAGGCATGGATATTCTCTATAGTTAATATATAGAATATGCCCCACCGTTTGATTTGCCGACTCTTGTGATGCAACGTCACAACTCGAGAATACCGTATTAATTTGAACCGTAACTTGGATTTTCGAACCGGACCAAAAAAGGTATCTTGCACTACTAGACCACATGTGAGACCTGTGTATCAAATTTCAGAAAGACCCATGAAATATTTCCTGAGAATTCACGATAACAATGTTTCAAGGGGAAATTCAAGATGGCCGCCTTGTGGCCATATTGGATTGTCGATTCGGACCAGAAAACGTATCTTGCACAACTAGACGACAAGGAGAACCTTACCCAAATTTGACAAAGATCCATGCAGTAGGTCCTGAGAAATCACAATAACAATGTTTCATTGGGTAATCAAAGATGGCCGCCTGATGGACATATTGGATTTTGGAATCAGACCAGAAAAGGTATCTTGCACAACTGGATCGCAAGGGGAACCTGTGTATCAAATTTGAGAAAGATCCAGTCAGTACTTCCTGAGAAATCATGATAACAAAATTTCATGGGGAAGTCTAAGACGGCCGCTTGGTGACCATATTGGATTTTCGATTTGGACCGAAAAGGGCATCCTGCATATCGAGACCCTAAGGGGAACATGTGTACCAAATTTGAGAAAGATCCATGTAGTAGTTTCTGAGAATTGACGATAAAGTTTCGTGGGGAAATCCAATATGGCTGCCTGGTGGCCATATTGGATTTTCGAATCGAACCAAAAAAGGTATCTTGCACAACTAGACCCCAAGAGGAACCTGTGTACCAAATTTGAGAAAGATCCATGAAGAATTTCCTGAGAAATCGAGATAACAAGGTTTCATGGGAAATCCAAGATGGCTGCCTGTTGGCCATATTGGAATTTCGAATCGAACCAGAAAAGGTATCTTGCACAACTAGACCCCAAGGGGAATCTGTGTACCAAATTTGAGAAAGATCCATGCAGTAGTTCCTGAGAAATCGCGATAACAATGTTTCATGGGGAAATCAAAGATGGCTGCCTGGTGGCCATATTGAATTTTCGAATCGGACCAGAAAATATATCTCGCACAACTAGACCCCAAAGGGAACCTGTGTACCAAATTTGAGAAAGATCCATGCAGTAGCTCCTGAGAAATCGCGATAACAAGGTTTCATGGGGAAATCCAAGATGGCTGCCTCGTGACCATATTGAATTTTCGAATCGGACCAGGAAAGGTATCTTGCACAACTAGACCCCAAGGGGAACCTGTGTACCAAATTTTGAGAAAGATCCATGCAGTAGTTCCTGAGAAATCGCGATAACAAGGTTTCATGGGGAAATCTAAGACGGCTGCCTGGTGGCCATATTGAATTTTC
The DNA here is from genome assembly GCA_036873755.1 of Hanleya hanleyi. Lineage (NCBI taxonomy): Eukaryota > Metazoa > Mollusca > Polyplacophora > Lepidopleurida > Hanleyidae > Hanleya > Hanleya hanleyi. The sequence continues at coordinate 66,282 of JAVTVY010027532.1, forward strand.
GAATCGGACCAGAAAATGTATCTTGCACAACTAGACCCCAAGGGGAACCTGTGTACCAAATTTGAGAAAGATCTATGAAGGAGTTCCTGAGAAATCGCGATAACAAGGTTTCATGGGGAAATCCAAGATGGCTGCCTCGTGGCCATATTGGATTTTCGAATCGGATCAGGAAAGGTATCCTGCACAACAAGACCCCAAGGGGAACCTGTGTACCAAATTTGAGAAAGATCCATGCAGTAGTTCCTGAGAAATCGCGATAACAAGATTTCATGGGGAAATCCAAGATGGCTGCCTGGTGGAGATATTGGATTTTCGAATCGGACCAGAAAATGTATCTTGCACAACTAGACCCCAAGGGGAACCTGTGTACCAAATTTGAGAAAGATCTATGCGGTAGTTCCTGAGAAATCGCGATAACAAGGTTTCATGGGAAAATCCAAGATGGCTGCCTGGTGGCCATATTGGATTTTCGAATCGGAGCAGAAAAGGTATCATGCACAACTAGACCCCAAGGGGAACCTATGTACCAAATTTGAGATAGATCCATGCAGAAGTCCCTGAGAAATCGCGATAACACGGTTTCATGGGGAAATCCAAGATGGCTGCCTGTTGGCCATATGGGAGTTTTGATCCGAACCGAGAAAGGTATCATGCACAACTAGATCCTAAGGGAAACCTGTGTACCAAATTTGAGAAAGATCCATCCAGAAGTTCCTGAGAAATCGCGATAACAAGGTTTCGTGTGGAAATCAAAGATGGTTGCCTGGTGGCCATACTGGATTTTCGAATCGGACCAGAAAAGGTATCTTGCACAACTAGACCCCAGGGGGAACATGTTTACCAAATTTGAGAAAGATCCATGAAGCAGTTCCTGAGAAATCACAATAACAATGTTTCATGGGGTAATCAACGATGGCCGCCTGATGGACATATTGGATTTTGGAATCGGACCAGGAAAGATATCTTTCACAACTGGACCACAAGGGGAACCTGTGTATCAAATTTGAGAAAAATCCAGGAGGTACTTCCTGAGAAATCATGATAACAAAATTTCATGGGGAAGGCCAAGATGGCCGCCTGGTGACCATATTGGATTTTCGATTTGCACCGAAAAGGGCATCCTGCATATCGAGACGTTAAGGGGAACCTGTGTACCAAATTTGAGAAAGATCCATGCAGTAGTTCCTGAGAAATGACGATAAAGTTCCGTGGGGAAATCCAATATGGCTGTCTGGTGGCCATATTGGATTTCCGAATCCAGCCACAAAAGGTATCTTGCACAACTAGACCCCAAGGGGAACCTGTGTACCAAATTTGAGAACGATCCATGCAGAAGTTCCTGAGAAATCGCGATAACAAAGCTTCATGGGGAAATCCAAGATGGCTGCCTGGTGGCCATATTGGATTTTCGAATCGGACCAGAAAAAGTATCTTGCACAACTAGACCCCAAGGGGAACCGGTGTACCAAATTTGAGAAAGATCCATGCAGTAGTTCCTGAGAAATCGCGATAACAAGGTTTCATGGGAAATACAAGATGGCTGCCTTGTGACAATATTGGATTTTCGAATCGGACCAGAAAAGGTATCATGCACAACTAGACCCCAAGGGGAACCTATGTACCAAATTTGCGGAAGATCCATGCAGAAGTTGCTGAGAAATGACGATAAAGTTTCATGGGGAAATCAAAGATGGCTGCCTGGTGGTCATATTGGATTTTCGAATCGGACCAGACAAGGTATCGTGCACAACTAGACCCCAAGGGAAATCTGTGTACCAAATTTGAGAAAGATACATGCAGTAGTTCCTGAGAAATCGCGACAACAAGGTTTCATGGGGAAATCGAAGATGGTTGCCTGGTGGTCATACTGGATTTTCGAATCGGACCAGAAAAGGTATCTTGCACAACTAGACCCCAGGGGGAACCTATGTACCAAATTTGAGAAAGATCCACGAAGTAGTTCCTGCGAAATCACGATAACAAGGTTTCATGAAGAAATCCAAGATGGCTGCCTGGTGGCCATACTGGATTTTCGAATCGGACCAAAAAAAGGTATCTTGCAGCAACTAGACCCCAGGGGGAACCTGTGTATCAAATTTGAGAAAGATCCATGCAGTAGTTCCTGAGAAATCGCGATAACAAGGTTTCATGGGGAAATCCAGATGGCTGCCTGGTGGCCATATTGGATTTTCGAATCGGATCAGAAAAGGTATCTTGCACAACTAGACACCCAGGGGAACCTGTGTACCAAATTTGAGAAAGATCCATGCAGTAGTTCCTGAGAAATCGCGATAGCAAGGTTTCATGGGGAAATCCAAGATGGCTGCCTGGTGGCCATATTTGATTTTCGAATCGGACCAAGAAAGGTATCTTGCACAACCAGACCCCAAGGGGAACCTGTGTATCAAATTTGAGAAAGATCCATGTAGTAGTTCCTGAGAAATCGCGATAACAAGGTTTCATGCGGAAATCCAAGATGGCTGCCTGGTGGCCATATTGGATTTTCGAATCGGACCGGGAAAGGTATCTTGCACAACTAGACCCCAAGGGGAACTTGTGTACTAAATTTGAGAAAGATCCATGCAGTAGTTCCTGAGAAATCGCGATAACAAGAATTGTTTACGGACGGACTGACTGACGACGGACGACGGACGACTGACGACGGACCACGGACGAAAAGCGATTTGAGCAGCCCACCATCTAGTGATGGTGGGCTAATAAAAATACCCTAAGATTGATTAGTTTTTCTTCGACTGGGAGAAAAGACTATTTTAACGCAGATAACTTGGAGGCATCCTTGCAGATCGGCTGTCATGCAATATTTGACATTCGATGCATAAAGAGACATACAGAAATCTTAGTGATGCCGAAAGGGCACGTCTCCCACGAGACCCCAATCGTATCAACATGATGCTTTGCCCTGCAGAACCTGCGAAAAATATCAAGAAATCGCAATGGTTTGCTACTGTCCACTCATGTGCTTGGTCTTTGTGAGAATTCGAATAGTCTGACTTAACATAACTCCGATCAATTTGAACAAAATATCCTTCAAAGAAATGAGAAATTCCCGGTGAAAATAATAATCATGAGTGAGAGGAGAAAGAGGGACGTTAAAGAGGGGTCAAGTTGGGGAAGAGGATGAGAAGAATCTGGAGGGGAATCATGAGGAGATATCTGGAAGAGGGATTTGGAGGAGGGTGAAAATGAGAGATCAGGAGGAAGGTTGACAACGGGGATGAGGAGGAATGAGGAGGGGTATAAAGATTGACAGGAGGAGGGCTGTGAAGACCAAGAACTCCAATCTTTGAATAAATTCGAAGACATTCGTTGTATCCACTTATAGTTGTGTGTAGTATTCGTTTATATATGCAGAACTAATCTATAAGGAAATACATCAGGTGCTCTGCACAAGGGAGATAAATTACCACCTGGTTTCGCCAGTTGTACTTGTAGACAGGTCTCAGCTGGGGAAAAACTAAACGCTTTTCCTGTCAAAGATTTCTGTGTTGTTTTACCATTTTATACCTATGCTGATCGAAATTCACCCTTAGGCCTCAAATCCAAGATGGCCGCCAAAATACAAAATAGCCTCCAACATCACGTAAATTGATTCTTCGCAGCTTTTATCTGTCACAGAGATTATATTTTTGTGCCTTTGCAGGACCAAGAAACTTGATTTTGTGCATGTATTTTAGCTTCATTAGCCTCTAAAATCCAAAATGGTCACCAAAATCCTAAATGTTCGGTGAATTCACATATATTGAATCTCCACACCTTCTTATATCGTAACAGATATTAGCTTTTGGTCTCTATTATTGGGTTTGCAAGGTTCCAGGTTATCTGTACAGGATCTTCTAACATCTCTAACATATAGAATCCAAGATCGCCGCCAAATACATTCAAACCATATCTCCCGCAATTTCTCTTTGTTTTCGCAGGAATAAGCTTCTGTGTCAACTGTGGGGTTTGCAGGATCCAGAAAGATGATTCCGTGAACCAAAATACGTGTTAGGGCTTTAAATAGAATCCATTCCGAAAGGGAAAAATCCAAAATTCCCTTTTTTGGCTTATTTTTGGCAATTTGAAGTCAGTTCCATTTATTGCTATATGAATTCATCACTTTTTCGAAACTACAGTTGAATTTCACGAAATCTTCAAAATTGAGTGAGTAGCGTTACACCAGCAGAAAATAATCAAAATATATATACTAGCTCCCCATGATCAAAATCGCTCTCTTACTTCGGCTTACAGAAAAAAAGCTGTTGGGACTAACGTTACTCTATTTGAGTAAGATTTTGAAGCCACGAGTGTCTTACTTAGTGCCTTACTTTTGTACCACCTTCCTCTTTGTGAGTAGCGATACACATATTGTGCAGCTGTATGTGTACCATGGGATAGCTCTACACACGGGGCATTAATTCTGCTTATGTCTTTAACATCATACATATACATATCGATGCACAGTTAGAGCCGCTGAGAGTAACGTTATTCTCGCAAAACTCCATTCACATCAAGTGTTAATGGATAAATACATCGAGAGTAGCGCTATTTACGGGGATACGTATTGTCAACTGGTTCATCTTTCACTTATGTTCAGGTGGGCTCAATGGCAGCACAGCTGATAGTAACGTTACTCCCGCAAAGTCCTGTCTATAGATCAACAGAGTTTGAACACGCCGCCGCAGGATACTTTCAGCATCTTCTATTCATGAGTAAAGGAAAGCTCTTATAGTCTGTCTGTAACAAGACATCTTATGTTTCAGTTTACATATCTGTTCAATCTCAGCAATTTCATATTAAACCAGGGAAAGCTCTCTAATTTTCATCGTTCTTTGCGAGTTCACATATTTCCCATATGACGATAATCTTCAATAAAATTTGCATAAACTGTATCAGATATCTATTATTCGGACTTATGACTGCCATACAATTACTGTCATAACAATACCATCATACAATCGAGTTAAGCAGATCGTGAATTTTACAGTTACATTATTCTGCAAAAAGGATTAGATAAATGCTTTTTCGTATCGTAGTAAAAATACGAATTCAAGAGTCTATTATTTTGATATTTGTGAATATATTGACAATGCTATATTTCGAGGTGAACTCAATTTGGAGCCAGGTAATTCCTCTGTGGGCCAATAGCTATTTCGGTTAACTGATCTGGGATAAGTGGATTCTCCTCAGATAGTTGTACAACATTCATGTACAAGTATATGTACATACATTTTCCTTGTTTCTTGGAACTAAACAATAGTTACAACTTATATAGTAGCCTATTACGAGTTCATAGATGAAGAATTGTATAATCCATCTTATCCGCATTATTGAGAGAGCAAAGAAGATCCTTTCTGTGCAGTGACCCGTGACTTCAGCTGATCAGCTACTGGTTCGCGTTTCATTTTGCCCTATCTTCTAACCCAGGAGATTATTTCAAACTTGCGATAGAGGGCATAATTTCATGTAATATTTGTCAAATTAAACATTATTCTAAGCATAATGACACTTTCTATGAATTCCAGGAAAATAAAGTACATATGTATAAAATTAAGTCAGCTATCACCAGTTCAAAATATTCTCCTGGGTGTAAGGCAAAGTGAAATTATACGAACCAGTAGCTAATCAGCTGAAGTCACAGGTCACTGCACAGGCAGGCTATTCTTAGTTCTCTTAATAATGCGGATTCCTTTAGATACAGATACGAAACAAACTGTTTGAGATGTGAGTTTATTTCATTCTATTTTAGTTCGCATGATCGATGTTAGTGTGTGAATCCTGAAAACTTAAAACATGAACTTAAAATTGTTTAAAATATTAGATTATTAGAACTACATGTATTATGTCACTTTGCAACTTTCTTCTATTATGAGCTGTCTCCATATGCAAACGATCAGTGGTAGTGTTGAGCAGTTAGTGTTTGAATGCAGACTTGGGATATAGGTCAAGTTTTATGTTATATGCATCAGATGATCAGATCGAGTAAATTCCATTCACAGGGCTGGACCAGCTTATCTGCACGGTTATTGTAAATGTATACCACTAGTAAAACTGGGTGAAAATTGAAGATACATACATGTGGGGCTTGGCTACTTGGCTGCTGATATCTAAAGCATCGTAGCTGAGTTAAAATATCCATATACAGAACTGACAAGTGTTCTACATTCATTCCAGGGATATATGAATGCATAGTTCTGCACGAATAAGATAAATGGTCATGGTGATCAAACTGACTTGGAAGAGCATGGTTAAATTCGACCAAACATACTTTGGTTATTCTTAAACCAATCGAAATATGAATTTTATGCAATTTTGAAACTTAAGCAATGTCAACTACATTATCAAAGTCCTGCGATTAGGGAATTTTTCTTGGAAAAAAAATCTGGAAATTTTGCAAGTAACGGCAAACAGGATATCCTTCAATGTTCTGGAACATTACTGAATTTATTTTTTTGCCATTTTCAATGTCAACTGTGAGATCTTATGTACCACATATATAACCTATATTATGTGTTTAAATTTTCAGTTTTCTTTGATACGTTAATGTTAAGATATTTTGAACTTTACTGGGCATGACAACAATTCTGCCTGGAACACATGAAAATAGTCCGAACAGGGCAAACCTTGATGTTGCTCGTGCACACAAACCGTTATTATGTTGGTACACACATGTACACGTTTAGGCAGATCCGCAAATACAAGACCAAGATATGCGCGATGTTCATGTTGAGAGAGGTCGTTCAGCCTCGGTAGATTTATACTATTCTTAGAATCATGTAGCCTACTCCCATTGCAAAATATTTCAACTAAATTAGTTAAACAAGAAATATGCTATCTTGGAATTAATTTTTAAATACTGTCTTGGTTGAAAATTTGAAATGCTGATGATACAACTTTCAGTTTTGAAACTTAGATAAGACTCAAACCGACTCAAATATTTCAAACATTAGTTGCAGGTACCTGATTTTAAATATCATATTGAAACTGTAATAACTGTAAAACTGTAAAAATAAAAATACAATTTTGGAACTATTTTACTGAGACCAATATATGCAAAAGTAGCAAAATCCATATGCTATTTTGAGATTATAATATCAGACAATTCATTTTGTCAAACTGACTCCGAATTATGTCCCCATAGAGATGTATGATATTAGAAATGAAAAGATAGAAAGAAAAAGATATAGTTGATATATCTTAAAAGCATGAACCTACACAGCAAACTTGTTCAGCTCTGCACTAACTTCGAATAGGAGCAACCCGCTATTCCAAATGATTGAACAATACTTTATTTGCACAATTCAGTAGAATTCGTTGTTTCAAACTATACACATTGGTAGAAGTTTCGCGAAGGATGGCATGCTGTTTACCACAATTTGGAAGCACTAAGTCAGCTGCAAACATTAAAAAATCAATTCCGTTGAAATAGCTTAATTTAAATATAATATTTACTGTTCCATTACCCAGTATCATGTGCATCTACTCAACAAAAACAGACTGGTACTTTTATGATTTGCAATTTACTTCTGGAGTAGGCCTACTTTCACCCGTGTGCGGAGCTGGAGTTGCAAAATATAAGTTCAGTTAATCAGGATTCAGTGTCATGCCGAAAATTAAATATGCATTGTGCATTCGTAAAGTTGTCAATGAAAGTCGATTTCATTATGGTTAGGAATATAATCCAGTGGGCTTACGGCAAAAACATAAAATTACCATGAACACCGGTTAAAATCCCTCCCAAACTCGATCAAGGGAAGACCAACGCAACAACAGCAGTGACAATGATGAAGTTTGCTTTGATGGCAATCAGGTTCCTGGACAAGGCTCTCAGGAGTGTAAAGTTCGTAGCCACCGTTCGACAGTCATGCACAAATAAGTGTCCACATGACATGCGACCTACGCCCTCTGTACACATCATTGTGATTATAGTTTGTGACTAAGGTTACAATGGCGGAGAACGAAGCGATTGGTCGACGTCAGGCCTTACAGAATTATGTTGTGAATATGAACTTCCATTCTACTAATGTTTCCCCGATCCCTTCTATCTAACGGTCACACAGTTCATCGTTTCCCATCCTATGCCTTGACAGGGCTATTACACCATTGCCTTTATATATTTGTATCTAATATCCCTCATGCCAGTTATAAAGGGCGTCTGGTCATTCAAGATATCCACATGAACAGCTACAATAAAAACGTGGCTGAGATACAAATCATCACAGGGATCATTGTTGGTTATTGAGATGTGTTTTTATATATGAAGACAAAACATTGAATTGTGAGGTCATGTGACTTATTGTCAGTACGGCAGAATCATTTCCGTCAACCTTGTTATGTTGCGTTTAACAACGCATAAGGAACGCGTGTTCACTCATATCCGGATGTATATACATTCCCGAAGTGAATACGAGCATGTAATTGCCACATTATTTGTCTCGTTTGAAGCATGAATTAGAGAAAATTGATTTATGTGGTTGGTGTAATGTGTTTATGTAGTCAATTGTTTTGTTTAACATTCGGAATTGACCACAGGGCGGTGTTTTCTCGCCCTGGGATATGTATCGGCACGACTGGCTGGGACCGTGCTGGTAAGTTTTAAACAAAATAATAGGTACACATGATAGGTTAATGACAATAAATTAAGATTAGAAATTGATGTAGAATATTGGTTAGTTTTTGTGTATTGGTATTTGGGTATTTTTTTCTGTTATTTATTCATATGTTGAGGTATTGTTTACATATATACGTTGTTCTATATGGCATTGTGTGTGTGTGGCAAATACTATTGATTAAACGAGTAACCGCTCTACCCCCATACAGTATGCTGGGCCGCAATGGGTTGAGGGTTTCCTCCTTATTAATGTTATGACTAATTGTGGTCCGGGAGTTGTTCCAGGCCGGCGGCAAGCAATTTTTTTCATGGGTTACTTTCTAGCTGTATTTGTATACAATTTGTTTAAAGTGTTGTTCCAACATATTGCAGATATCATCTATGTTCTTGATGGTATGTGATACTGTTTTTACCTCCGTCGATGAGACGGAGGTCTAGGAGCGCAACGTGAAATCTCCCGCCAAATAATTGTCATATGGGGAACCCACGACTCATAGTATTTCCAATAGGGATCGTCATGGTTCCCGACGAAATCTTGAATCTTTTCTTTGGACACAAATGAATGCTTACGTCACAAAAGGTGTGTATCCTTTGCAGCGCTTCCACCGGGTCTCTTTATTCGAGGGTACTAAATTCGCGCGTGAACTTATAGCTTCGCGCTGGTACAGATGGCCGGTATCGACAAACCTGCGCTTTCATAAAAAGTAAATTTTCACGAAAGAAAAACTCGCATTCCAGATAGTATAATTGGAAACTTCCTCGAGAATCTCTGAATCGGCAAAAAGATAAAGGACGAGTGTCATTCACGAGGATGCGAGTCGGAAGTGAGAAGTCAAATTCAAAGTCAGAGGTCAAAAACGTAAAACTCCGAAGAACTCTCTCGGCTTTTTCTTTTCTTTTTTTTTTTAGTTGGGGGGGTGAGGGTTGGGGAGATAGCGACTGAAAAAATATATCTTCCCATGCTTCAATCGTTATCTGTGAATCCGATCAACAACCTAGCCGGATAATCTGTCAAAAATTATCCGTCGTCTGGGCTGGGTAAGGTTGAAGGGTCATCGGAAGCTCGAACTGTGATACAGGCAAAAACTGTTGTTGTTGTGGTCTGGAAAAATAACTCTGCCTCACGAGGCGCTCTCTCTGGGGGGGAGGAGATAGCGACTGGAAATATATATCTTCCCATGATACTTCAATCGTGCGCTCATGAATTCCACGGAAAAGCGGACGTTGCTAAACAGGCCTTTTTCGCATAAAATTCACTCCACACTCTGTCGTAGACCCTATATTAGCATGCTGTTTGTTCTATTCGCTTCCTATGATCCCCCGGAACAAGCCAATAATAGAGAAGATGTGTTTTAATAGCGAAATATTTTTCCCGCAATTTTTTAACATGAAGAACTCGGGAAATTCTAAATTGTCAAAGAAGAAAAATTGCACTTTACTGAAAACTATACTATTTTGAAACATCTGCAGAAAAGATATGCATGTGGCGGGAGCTGTATACCTTAGTAAAAATAAGAGGTCAGAGTTTTAATTTTCTAAGTAGAAGAGATAAATTCACTCTAGGAATATTTTTTTGAAGAAAATGTGTAATTAATAAAGCACTTTTACCGATAAGATTTAAAAAGCGCACTCGTGATTCCATCACGATTTTTTGTCGATTCCGTCACGGACTAGATTTAACCCCTGGGATGATCCAGTCGCGTTTTTCTCACGATGAAAAAAATCTTATCATCCTTGGGTACTGTATGTTAGTAAGAGATGTCATATAAGAATAGTCAGATTGAAACAGAGCAGCAAAAAAATAGACAAGCAACACTAGTCAAGAGTCATGTCCGTTTCAGGTGATTCCGTCACGAACATTTCGAAGCATGATTTACTGAAAATGCTGGATCATCTAGATTTTTCATGGATCCGTAAACAGATGTCATATAGAATAGCAAACTAAACTACATGGGTATGACCACGGAACTTCCGGGTACATGACTTTGAATAAAGAAAAAGTCTTCCCAACGGTGATTCCGTCACGGTGGAATTCATGATCTGTGAATCCGATCAACAACCTAGCCGGACAATCTGTCAAAAATTATCCGTCGTCTGGGTAAGGTTGAAGGGTAATCGGAAGCTCGGACTGTGATACAGGCAAAAACTGTTGTTGTTTTAGTCTAGAAAAATAACTGGCATGCACTCTATGGAGAAGGGCCTCGTGAGGAACAAAGTGCAATTTTTTGTTGTTGTTTATCTGCAAATCCGCTCAACTCGATGGGTATCTTTCACTTGTTCTCACAGTTGCCTGGCCTGTGTGATATTGGGTGGTCGAAGTCTACGTATAGTTTTTTTCAATAAATTATGGAAATTAATATAAACATATATTTTTTTAAATAGATTTTTTTATAAGTGTACATGAATCTTTGGCTCAATTAAAGTCATTCTCTAAAATGTGAAGCCGAGTTAATACAGTTTTTAATTATCTACCAAACCCTGTCCTCTATGACATAGAATAAAAGAGAAGTTGGGAATAGAACCGCTCAACACAGTCATTTCTAAACATCAAGTTGTACATAAGTATTTTTACTTACTCTGTACAAGCTGAGGGCATTTTTGTGGCTTTTCAAAATTTTGAGATTTTTGCGAGTCTGTCCATATTTAACTAAGCGACGTCCAAGCGAGCTAATGTACGCGCGTTATATTCATATCAAGTATGGTGCGGCTTGTGTTCAATGAGGCTTGGAATGTTTATACAATTAATTTTCTTCTCAATGTTACACAATAAATATTTGCTGCGTGGAATCCAGTCATTTGTTCCATAGGGGCAATATTCTCATCAGCCATCACCATTCAATGTGAATGTGATACATGTACAAGTCCATGGTCATTGATACAGTAAGGTGAAGGCGAAGGTGACCTGTAACACCAGTATACAAAATTATACTGAGCGCATTGAATCCTCATCATATGATGTTGAGACAGATCAGAACGAAGTGTCGGTAAAATCAGGTGTGTTTTGAAGAGCATTCTCTCATCAATGATGATGCTATACTGTACACATACAAAATATGAAGTGTTGCTGTGTTGGGCCTATAGCACAAAATCACAAGCAAGTTGGTACAACTAGGCACACAGGGTCTCATTTCTGTCGCTAACGTGTTGATTTGGGTGAGGGGATCCTCTCATGGGGAGGTGTGGGTGGGATGGGGCCTAATGTCTCAAGCACTTTTCCAGGTTTTCCATCAATATACTCTATTCCATACCCCAATATTTCAAGCACGTCAAATCAAACAAAAATTATTTGCTGGGAATGTGACTTTCACATCCCTGTCTGGACATGCTAGTGAGGAACCCTCAATCCCAGATTAATTACCATTGATGAAGCTAACGTCCAACAAATGCACAATTGAGCTTGGCATCCGGCCGTATGTTATTCAGTGATGTATTACGCTACGGACCCTGTTGCCTCGACGGAGGTCTTTGCGCTCATCCAGCGCTTGTTCTGTATTTGACCTCATCAGGATGTGATAATATTGGAGTATTTGTTGCATGAATGGTACAATGTAGTTTTCCACCGGTGTAGTCGGAATAAAGAACGTACGGTCCTAGCAGTGAACGTGGAACCGTGGGACAGAGAACATCGTAATCTGATTACTCTTGACTGTTGCCATTTATTATTTTCTTGATTTTTGAGTCGATTCCATTTTTCTTACTACATGTAGTTATTTACACACATTCACTATTTCAAAGATGCGGAGATTTCATAGTTTCTGTCCGTCCATGGAGTTAAATAAGGAGGAGAGAGCACTGGGTCAGATCAAAGTGTTCAATGTACGATTCCGCCACAGCAGGGATTCGTCGGATTCGTCGGATTCGCCTTATTTAACTCCATGGTCCGTTCAAAATATAAAGCTCATTTACATTTGTTTTTGTTATATGTTATCCAGATCGGATGGCATGGGTCTGCATGCAAACAGATCGTTGACGTTCGAAACAAAGGATGCTCAAAGCCACCTTGGTACGTCGGGATTGGCAAAATAATATTATACCTCTGTGGACGTAGAATAAAAATACTAATTTATTTGCACATACTAATTGATGTTACCATTATACAGGCACAGAATTTCAAACCCCTGTTCGTGTTATTATGTTCCTCTATATAGAACAGTTCATGAATTGTGTGTGGGGGGAGGGGTTTTGAGGGGGTGGACGAAATCTCTGAATTCACCCAATAATTTTGTAATTCAGCCTAATACAATTTTATTTTTTGGGCGGTTGAAAAGTTTCATTTATATACTGGGTAGTAATATAATGATTGTGATATTTGGAGTATGCATATATCGCTTGCACAATTAAGGTGGACTCTTTCGGAGTAACCATCTCAAACTGTCGCGAATGTTAGCAGTTTCTTTGAGGGGTAAAAAGTGGAATCAGAGACATGCACTCTCAAATCTTAGCATGTATTTATAAGTAGTTGAGCATTCATGTCAATTGAAAATGAAAAATGAAGTGTTGAGTACTCCATCAAAACTGTCAACAACTAAAACGAGAGCCATCAGAAGATGGCGTAGCCCCCGGGCCCCAATGTGTCAGTGAAATGTGAAGGTGAAAAACAGCTGCATTTCTGTGTGTTGGAAATCAGTGATGTGCACATCGAAGCACATGCGCGTCTCCAGTATGTGCCTATAATATACACCAAGTATCTTGTAAACCGCATCAAAAGTTGTAAGAGTTAATTTTGACAAGATGATATCAATTACTCGACAGTATTCTGAACTATAAAGGACAATAACTCAGTAAGGAAAAATCTTCCGTCAACAAAAAGAGCACATGTGCATCTCCAGACTGTGCCGATAACATCACGTATTATGTGAAAATGTAGGAGATGCGTTGACAAAATATCACTTTATCTACGGTATTTTGAACTGTAAAAGGCAATAACTCAGTAAGGAAAACCCCTCTGTCAACACAAAAAAGCACATGCGCATCTCTAGACTGCCGGTAATATCGACCAATTATCGTGTGAACCGTATCAAAAGTGTAGTAGGAGTTGCGTTGACAAGATGATATCATTTAATCTATAGTTATTTGAACTATAAAGGGCAATAACTCAAAAGGAAAAATTCCTCTGTCAACGGAAGAGCACATGCGCATCTTCAGACTGTGCCGATAATATTCACCAAGTATCGTGTGAACCGTATCAAAAGTGTAGGAGGAGTAGCATTGACAAGAAATACGGACAGATGGAGCTACAGTACTTTGAACAGTAAAGGGCAATATCTCCGCAAGGAAAAAAATCCTCCGTCAACAGCGAGAGCACATGTATGCGCATCTCCAGACTGTGCCGATAATATCCACCAAGTATTAGGTGAACCGTATCAAAAATGTAGGAGGAGATGCCCTGACTAAATGATATCATTTAATCTACAGTATTTTGAAATGTAAAGGGCAATAACTCAGTAAGGAAATATCCCCCGTCAACGGCAAGAGCACATGCGCATCTCCAGACTGTGCCGATAATATCCACCAAGTATTAGGTGAACCGTATCAAAAGTGTAGGAGGAGATGCCCTGACTAAATGATATCATTTAATCTACAGTATTTTGAAATGTAAAGGGCAATATCTCAGTAAGGAAATATCCCCCGTCAACGGCAAGAGCACATGCGCATCTCCAGACTGTGCCGATAATATCCACCAAGTATTAGGTGAACCGTATCAAAAGTGTGGGAGGAGATGCCCTGACTAAATGATATCATTTAATCTACAGTATTTTGAAATGTAAAGGGCAATAACTCAGTAAGGAAATATCCCCCGTCAACGGCAAGAGCACATGCGCATCTTCAGATTGTGCCGATAATATCCAGCAAGTATCGTGTGAACCGTATCAAAAGTGCAGGATGAGTTGTGTTGACAAGAAATACGGACGGACGGACAATCAGACAGACAGACGGATAGACCTCCATGGTTATGGCTATATCGCGCGGGCATATAGGCCGGGGGATAAAAATGTTCTCTAAGATTCGTATTAAGTGCACATATTTAACTGAACTATAATATCCCATTAAAATTCATGTTTTTCTTCTCATTGACACGAATATTGCTTTATTTATTAAAAAGTGTGAGGTCAAAATTTCTGATGTTTGCAATATGATATTGTTTCAATATATGTTATTCTAGGGGGGCGTTATATGCAAAATTTGTTTAGCAAGCCAAATGTAACGTTACCCCCATAACTCCGCTTTTACAGGCGGTTTTGTCTGTTTCAGATTGCTCCCTATAATTCCACGAACAAAATTAAGATGGAGATATATATATAATTTGATACAAATACATGTAACCATCCGGAAATTTCTCATTGCCGTATGCCAAGGCCAAGCTATCACAGAATTATTCTTTGATCGGTACGGTACAGAGAAGGTTAATATATATGTAATATCCACTCAATCACGTGACAGTGATCAAATGAGCATCACTGCCCACTTCCAGTAATAATAAAGGTGCACAGATAATAATTGTTAACTGTTCTCTGATGAATCATGTGATGTCGCTGAAAAGATGAGGAAATTATGTAGAAGGTAGCTTGCATAATAATAATTTCCTCGATTTCCATATGAACATAGGACTAGGGTCTTTAGTATTTATTGACGAAAGTTGCTAAATATTTCAGAGTAGAATCGATAATTGTTCATTTAATTGAACGATAAGTTACTTTTTCTGTCAAATATTACTTTTATGCATATCATTTTGTGGTGAGATATAAACTAGAGCCTATAGGCTTTAAGATGTATATATTTCTAAAGGCAAACTAACCTGACAATATATATTTAGCTAGAAGTAGGCCGAAAATATTCTTGGCGATTTTACAATACCAGAGATTGATTGAATCAATGGATGAGTTTGGGAAATAACTACAGCGAAACCTGTGAATACTGACACCTGAGTAAACCGACCAAGATATTAATGTAAAGTCCACGTTATCCCCAGCTCGGAAGAAGGAACGATAAGGCGTGTTTGTTGGGTTATTTTATTCTATAATCACAAGTGTGGAGAATATGTGGATCCCGAAGTGTCCAAGCCGTGGACCCTGAATAAAAGATACAATTAATGAAACAGATGAAATGTAGTGAAACAGATGTGTGATACATTTTCATATAATAGTGTAAAGTTACAGATCACCGATATATCAATCACCGTAACATGACTAAGCCCTCGCCTCGTCTCTGTGACATTTCAAGTCGGATGAATATATTGATAGCCGGTCCTACATAGAATAATAATCAAGTTGTAACAAACTTTTCCAAAATAGATATCACTGCCAAAAGCAGATAAAAGCACTGCAACACATTACAGTCTAACGAGCTCTTATACTAAGTCTTGCGTTTGCTAATATGACATAACTAAACACAATATGCATTTAGTTCCCAAATACAGAAAATGACAAATATTGTTTTTGGTAACCCTACATATTTTAGTAAAATAAGATTAAATATAATATGCATACAAGAACATTATACTAGACTATTCAATCTGGGATATCATGGAAAAGCTTTCCCCGGGTCATTTCAACATGCCACACCAATGCCAAAAGTATGAGGGCAATACAGAAACAATTTGCATATGTAAGGAACAAAGCTGGGAGTGAGGCACCCAGGCACTAAAATACATAGAGTACCAGCTAAACTGATCCAAGGAATATTAAGGGCCAGGTTAAATGTCGATATGACGGGCATGCATGTTTCTGTATGCAAAATAAGATAAAATACAGCAATTAAGCAATCATTTATTTATTTGTGTTTTGATTTGTAAGATAAAATACAATATAAATATAAAATACATCCTGGCACATAAATACCGATATTATCATATGGTCCCAGTATTTAAAAATTGAAGTATTTTGAAATATGTTTTTGTTGTATTATTCGTTTAACCTCTGGCCATGTACAACAGCATTTAGGACATCTGATGAACAATGACTGAATTATATAAAATCTCTGAACTCATTCCAAATGGTGTGTAATCGCAAAGCCCTGGAAATTAACATAATACAAATGTAATTATGACCATTCGTTATTGGAATGTTGAATTGCCGACGTGTCTCTGAAAATATCTTGAGTCGTAGAGAAAATGACAATGTTTATTCATATAATGTTCCAGCATTCGATCAGTTGCAAAACTGAAAAAGATGGTACATATCAACAAATGACAACAAACTATTTAAACCATGAATTGTTTCTACCACAATTACATGATCATGCGATATGAACCATAGAGCCGTTCAAATTTTAGTTTTATCAGGCAATTTCCAAGCCAAAATGATACAATTCAAATATTCCTGCAGCATATGTCCCATTGTTCGTTCAGTGTATTACATTTTCTGCTGTCATCGCAAAAGCCATTAAAATTATATAAACCCTGTTCTTTTGCAAGATGAAACGTTGTAAATATTTACTGTGGAACAGTGATTATTTGACGGAGATTGTCCGTGTTTATTTCCTACTTTTCTACTGCTATTTTACTTTATTATGGCCATTATGGCCCCCCTACCAAACTTTCTGAGCTATCTCCGGAACGACAAAGAATGGAGTGCTGAATCTCCTTGACTTTATAGTTGATCATATTGGGGTCACTTTGTGCCTTTCTGCATAACCCCCTGAACAGAGGATCATGGTTAAATTCAAGATGGCGACCACGCGGGATACCAGAAAAGTTATGTTTTTGTCATATTTCTTCAAAAATTCTGTTTTTCCGCGTTGAAAAGTGGGCAAGAACTATTTTATTTCACATCACATTAATACTTACTAATTTATCATGCAGTTTTTGCGGAGAAATAAAATAAATAAAAAATTAGGAAAATCCGACCAAAAAATCGTCCAAAAATGCCGTTTTTGGAAATGACGTCACTGTGACGTCATCAGAGCGGCCATCTTGGATATTTTTTTACATTTTCTGGTAAAGCTTGACCCAAGGGTATAGTGTGGTAAGTTTTAGCTCCCTATTTCAAATGACAAAAACAAAATAATTAGGGGCCCCCCCACCCTTTAGGCCTGGACAGGTCTCAAAAAGCTCAGGCCAGATAGGGTTGATGGTGCATCGTTGGAAATGTCAAGGTTTGTACTGTCGACCGTGGCTCATGACGTGATTGAATAACAAGGAAAACTGAATGCATATACACATATACCACATATACTGCGAAAATTCGTTACTCCCCAGCCGCAAAAAGCTGTAACTGACTGGCTGAGTCCACGCGACCTGAATACTATGATATGTTGGCGCGCACACTACCGCGTCCCTCGAGTACATTAAGTAAGACAAAATGGCTGTCAGACAAGCTGCTGGTGAACGGAGGTTCCCAAAATATGTAAATAAATGTCATCGTTTGGGTTTTACAGTTTTTATCACTGAAGGTTGATAGCCTTTCATATTTGTTCTACTCCACAAATAAAACATTTGAACGAATTTGGATTTTCCATCGAAACGATCTTACACGGTAAATTTGACAAATGTGGGCTCTGTGGTTCCCAGCAAGGTACTATTTCGCGTAATTAATCGGTTAAAAGATAACACAAATCACGTCTCCGATAATCCCTACATTAGTCCCTACATATGCCCGTCATATTCATTGAGCTACAAAATATAAAAATATTCAATTGTATCTTTCGCTTGGCGATGTTTTGTCTGTGACAGCTGAAGCTTTTACTCATAACATTCTACATGATAATGAATCATACAGATTATCAACACGCAACAATGTTTATCATGAAGGCCGTTACGCAGCATTTGGAATGCGGCCAAAAAGAAAACATTTTGTTACCAGTCGATATATGTTTATCAGATATCACAGCTGTACAACGCATTAGGGTCATCAAATATATATTTTCCCAAACCATCTTATGATTCAAGCACTGTTATCGATAATGTTTCATTAATATTTTTCAATCTTCTTTCTTTGATCTAAAATCTATATTATGTAATTAGTTTGACAAACATATTTACATTTACAAGTCTGTAGACGCTAGTCCTCTTAAACACCCATAATTTACTTCAGCAAAAGAGGAAAGTGGATCTTTGGTGTCTCTAGCTATAACCTATCTCTGTATACATTCAGTGAGCTAACATCGTTTTTAATCTCAAACATATCACACTAGTCTATACAGTTGGTGAACTCATGTACAGGTTAAATCTGGACAGGTAGCAGAGGTTCATGAACTAAATTCTATTGTATACACTGTATATTTGAATCTACAGGCAGTCAATTATCTTGACAAACTGGGCAAAAAGAATATACACGAAAGCAGGATAATGTTAGTATTATAAACTAGTTCGCTACGATTTTGTTAATCAAACACGCATTTTAAACTACGAAAACCCAGATATAAAACGAATAAATGATTACGTATAAACACCCATTCTGATCACCTCTACCTCCTTACCACACACAGGAGGTAGATTACAGTGCCAAACAAATTAGGCTCTCTGACGATCCATTGTGATCACCAGTGTCTGTAGAGCCTAATTTTCAAAATTCAAAATTCAATTTTTTTTTGTAGATTTGGTTAGGTTTTTGTTAGGTTTAGGGTTTTGCTAGGGTATGTTTGTTTGGGTCATCGTCGTCGTGTGACCAATAAGGTTAGGTGCGACGTTAAACTTCAAACAACCAACCAACCAATCCTTACCACACATTAATACAAAATATAACATAATGAAATATTTCAACTGATATATTCTGAACGTCTAAGCAACATAATTATATCATGAGAAACGCACATCAATGTACAAATTAAACAGTCTTTATTACAAGGATGTGGTTCGGACAGGTCTAACAACATGTAGATGATACTAACTATATAATATATATTGATATTTTATCCTTACGGATAAAACAATATATGACCCCCTGCCAAAAATTTTACTCTCAACGATTGAGGGCTGACACCCCTCTCATCGAACAGAGGATCACTGGTAAATTAAAAATGGGGGTCATGCAAGGCTGAAATGCAACGTTTCTCATCAATGTTTTTGCCTTTGATGAACAAGAGTGCCGAAACTTATTTTTCCTACGAAGTAGGCTACCATCTGTAAATTGTCCGGTAGTCAGTGAGTGAGTGAGTGAGTCCATACGAATCCTTTCGTCGGCAAAATAAGGAGAACCGTTGACATTAGAACTTTGTTTTTTTACATGAAGATGCATTAGAGGACTGTTACCAGCAAGTTCTGAGCTGACCTATTTTTTATAAAAAATTCTGGTTCTTTTGGATGAAAATCACTGGTGATTCTGACTTGGACTGTGCCCATCTTAATATAGGCAGGATTTCAACTTGGAGCGAGGGATTTCCAAGAGTCGGAGTCCTAATGCCTACCCTACTTCCTAGGTCCTGTAATGTTAATCACACTGCCATGTACATCAGAATATTATTGTCTAATTGAGTAAGTAAATAGCATATATAGAAAATACATTTCTAAATCATGATTTTTTTTCATTTTCTGGTAAAGCTTGACCCAACATATAAAGTGGAAAATTTTAACCCACTAATCTACCCTGATAAGCCAAATATACAGGAAGGGGTGGGGGATCAAAAACTCAAAAACAAACCATTTACCAACATTTTGCGCTGTTTATGATCGAATCAGATGCACTCAATGATTTTCTAATGTTCGTGCCACTGCGAATTGACCTTTGACCTAACAATGTATACGGTTCTAAGGGTCAACACCTTAAGATACACACAACACTTGAAACTAGTCCATAATCTGGAACAGGAGATATTGCACAGACAATGAAAGTTAACAGACTGACGGACAGTCGCTATCGCAATATAAGACCTCGCCCAGGAAAAGGTATATAAAAATATGTCAGTCAGAAACGTCAATATTCTTATTTGTTGGACATTGCTTTTTTTATATATTTGGCCGCAAATATAGGCTATTAATAAGGGTGCTCCATGTGCAAGGCATCTGCTTTCGTGTCTCCCCTCCGTAATTTTTGGCAACGTTTCTTTTGGTAGTGACCAGCATTTTCTCTAGGTCTGTCGTCATGTGGTCTTCGTTGAATACTTTCATCATCTCCTGGATAAGTCGTGATCCTTCTCCAGGTCTCCTGAACACAACATATCCTGGTAAAATACAATTTTTGTTTAAAGAAAGAAGCGGTGGGTCTTCCATGTTAGAGAGCATTGTCCAGGCCTTTGTATTATTGAAAAGCCTCACGGCTTGACTCATTGTTGTACCCAGACAGACTATTGTCCTGCTTTGTCGTGTGTCTCTTACATGGAAGATGAACCAAAGAAGCTACTTCAAATGTAACTCACCGAAAGTCCAGATGACCGATAAATAAATATACATGTTCTAAGCAGACACAGTCAAATCGAGAAACGTAAAGTAATATCGAGAATATTCTTCACCAATGCGTAATTGAAAATCATTTGGCAAGATGACATAGGACATATAATTTATCCCAATATCGACTAATCATTGCCTAATATGACGTAACTTCACCAGAAGTTACGTCCTGACCGGAAGTGCGCATAATCATACGAAGTGCTGTAATCAAATTAGGCGACGTCAGCATTAGAAGTGACGTAATCTCTGACAATGACGTAATAACTGGGAATTGTTTTTGAATAGGATCATGATTATGATGGCTAAGAAGTAAAATCGGTTTTATAGGTTCAGTGATTTGGCAATCAGTATCATGCATACGAATGTCATGTCTATAATCACATGACTATAAGTTATGAAGACCTGTCGACCGCGTTTTATCACGTGACTATTTGTAAAGAATGTTCCTCAAATTTGACCACGTGACCATTATTGAAATTGTCTGCCATGCTTTAATCAAGCGACGTTCACAGCCTTTCTTCCCTATGTTGAGATGTGCCTTCCGCCTCAGTTGGCAGCGTGCCAATATCAATGGACGAGTTCATGTTTCTCCTGTTGATCTGTTTCGTATTGTGTAACACTCGTATGTCCCAACTGGTTTGTAAATATCTGCAATTATACAGTTTCTGCCTTTAAAATAAACTAAAGTTCCTACTTGCAGGGTATCCATTCCATTTGTTTATTGGATTGTATAGGCGACGAGAATTTGTCCTGCCATTTATCACCCGCCCTGTGAAATGGATTCTCCCGAGTGAACACCTGTGCTTGTCAAGATCACGGGTGTAGATTTCATACGTCACAAAGTTCTTAACCGTGCTAAATCGTCTAATAATTTCACGGTTATCAGTGTGTAATAGGTGTAAGTGTTATAGTTTTTTTTTTCATTTCGACCATATTTGTAATTCATATTGTCTTATGAACGTTGTTTCGATTATCGGCGTAGAAATTTTGTGGACGACGGCTGAATATTGAATGTCGGATCTGACGTCTGTAATTAGCAATATGATGGCTTATACGTTCTAAATATACTATGTCCTTCATTTCGTATATCAATAATCTCAAAACAAACAACATTAATTAAACGCACACTTATTGACCTAATAATGACATCATCAAACCATAAGTAAGCTCACATATTCTGTATTGGGAATTTGGGAACACTCCAGTAATTTTGGTCTCTTCAAAATGACCGGTTTATACTTGGTGTAAGAACGCACAAGACAAAGCCTACAATAGCCTGTCTGAGCTCAACAATGCGTCTAGACGTGACCCTTTTCAGCTGCACAAAATCCTCAACAAAAGCCTCAACAATGCGTTCTTACACCAAGTATCGACCAATGACCATGTAAAGAAAGGAAACAATCCTAAACTCTATCTGCCCCTACCAAACCTTTCACAGTTCCAGGCCGAAGAGAACAAGATACCTGAAACTTTTGGACTTTTCCTGTGAATCTAATTGGCGTTATTTCGAGACTATGTCCGCAGAAGATTTGTGGTTTCGTTTTTTGCATTTTTCTTGTCTTAAATGGCATGTAAGTAATTTAGTTCCCCTAGCCTAATTATTTTCTATCATATTAATCAATATGAGAGAAAATATAAAAAAAAATATTTAAAAAATCAGAAAATCGGTCCAAAATATGGAGAAAAAATGGCCTCCGACAAGATGACGTCACTGTGAAGTCGTCATTGTTTTCTCTTACGTTTTCTTCTAGAGGGCGACTCAGATATATAGTATAGGAATGTCCAGCCCTCTACCCCAAGGAGTAACTAAAACAAATAAGAAGTGGGGGGGGGGGGGGCCAGGTTTGGACACACATTTTGGAACTGACGTTCACTATGGATACAAACATCTATCATATCAAATCAATGAGTGATATTGTTGCAAAACTGTTGACATCGTCTATTTTCTTGCATGCTCTAACTTCCTCATATCGATATCATCACTATACTCTTCATTTATAGGATCACCGTACATCTTTGTTTACACATTGTATTTGATACGCTTCCAAGTATTAGTAGGTTGGATTAACTCCATAGGATGAATGCTTCATTCATAATAACTCTCATTATCATTTTACACCGTTTCATTCCACCCATACATTGATGGATCATCCATCCCTATTCCTGATGGCACTCGTCCCATGCACTCCGTTTAGCCGAGGTGGGATTGGCCTCGTATATAACTCGTCTCCAAATTGTTACACCTTCGAGAACATTTATTTTTAACATTTAATGTTCGACGTGATTGCACCTTCCGACGTTTTCATAGAGTATTTGGGGATAAATATGTCTACAAAATATGTAAGAGTGCTAATTATTCATGACTTACCATGGTGACTAATAATTTGCAATACACCATAGTGGCTTATATTTACACCTGCAATCAAGTTACGCTATACTTTCAGGCGACCAGCTTTGAAATAGACTATAGGTTTAGAAAGCTAGGCTGTAATACAGGCTGGGAGGCCCACTGTTAGATAGTGGGTTTACTACAACTTGCCATTGTTAGTCGCAATAATGGAATTCTCCGGCATGGATTTCTTCCAACACCTGGACAGGTTTTTGGCCATCTTGTCATTCTGTTCTTCTATTTTGTGTTGGGGAGGTGTGTTATTTGTCCTGTATTCAATGGCTCTAAAAGTAATTTTGAAGGTATGTAGCTTGTATATTTATAATAGACCTAAAGTTTCATGTAGTAGCATTATTCATTCCATAGTAAATATATTCATGTAATGTAGTACCGGTAAATATATTTATTGCTATAATTGAATAATTGCTTCCAGATAATACCAAACCAACTCATTCAGTGTGCACGACTTTCTAGACTCCATGGAAACTGGAGATGTACCGTTCTATTGAGAAATTGGTCGAGAATATCGTGTAATTGTACAGGTAGCTTGCTGATCTATATTTGTATATTCCTCCATTATGTAATTGGGTATAATACTTATATAGTTCCATTTCTATTTGCTAGAGCAACTGCTACCCTCTATATGAGCTGCATAATCACGTCTTCACCTTCCCGTGTGAATAAAGTTTTATATATATATTTTTATGACTAGTGTCCGTCTTCATTTCGAACTCGCCGTTAACCCCTTGGTTTACATTGGAGCCTCCAGCAAACATCATTTATTTGGCGAAGTTGAGGGTAGCAGATAACAGGATAACAAATGATTACATCAGAGGCCTGATAACTCGGCGGTAACTGCCAGGTTCCCCAATGATAACCCAACTGGTGCCCGAACGGTAACCCCCTAGTTTTCGAGTGGTAACTCCCTGGTTCCTCAGCGGTAACTGACTGGTTTTTAGTGGTAACTCCCTGGTTCCCGAATAGTAGCCACTTGTTTCCCGTGTTTTAACCCACTGGTTCTTGAGTGATGTCTACCTGCTTTCCAAGTGGTAACTATCTGGTTCCCGAATCGTGACTACGTGGTTCCCGTACGGTAACTATCTAATCAGTTCAAGTTGAGCGCCTGGTTCCTGAATGGCAATTAGTTGGTTCCCGACCTGGTTCCCGTGTGGTGGAGGATGCATGTTTCCTGAACCATGTTTATCTGACTCGAGGGTCGCGATTCCAGTTCCTGTGAATACTGTGGTTCCGGATATGTGTTTTACAGACAAGTAAATTTCCAGCGTTCTTGTTTTCTCGAAATTAGAACTTCTAGTACCCAGTGTTTTACAGTGGACAATTATGCATCATTTGTTGACTGGAACTGTTTATCACTTAAAGATCCAGATACAAGATTATTCACAGAAAGAACTTCAGCTCAGGTTAGTTTACATTGTGTTTGCTTGACAAGAATTTGTGTTCTAAACTACGTATACGTATTTGATAAACAAATCTTATTTGAACTTATTAATCTTATAAGGACACTTCTATCTGCCAGTAAATGTTGAAACATTTAAAGCAAACCTAAATTGAACGAATTTGGAGATCCTGAACTAAACTGGACTACTTGCATTTGATGTGTTTACTTGCTGATTTGAGTATGATATATGCATTTGTTTGTTTAATGAGTGCAAACATATGGTTATATTTGTAATGTTATATTGTAGCTTGCAATGACTTTAGTCTAGCATCTTTGATTGCACACCCACATAGATCGTTGTGTCAAAAGGTGTGTGGACATAGATGCCAGTGGACATTGTCATTGTATACTGTTTTTGTGTGTGTATGTTTGCATTAGCCGTGATCTAGCACCTGTTACTGCACATTTATATAGGCATTTTTGGCATACGAGTGTGTAGACATCGGTGCAGTTGGACATTGCTAGTGGATGCATTTATTTTATTTTATTTTTTTGTTCTTGTCCTCTTCCAATCTCCCCCCCCCCCCCTCCACCACTCCCCTCATTCGCCAACTCATTTTGATGTTTATTTGCAGGCAATTCTGCTTTAACTTGATATCACATTTGTGTGAAAGTAGTGCTTGATGGTAGCACATCTGCTTGATTATTTGCTTTCATATGTTGATAAAAAAAATTGTTGTGTATTATATGCTGAAGACAATCTTGTGAATATTTCGAGTGGTATCATTTGGTACTCGCATATCACGATTCGAAAACTAAACAAAAAAAATGTTTTGTTTTTTTTAGTGTGTTTAAAGTTATGCAATGGTGACACCATGCTTGTCCACCATAACAGTGCAGGATGTAGCCGGTAAGCAGCTAAAGGACCGTGTTATTTCTAGATTTCAACGTCATCTACAGAAAGGTTCCAGACCCTCGCAAAAAGTACTCAGAAATGAGACTTGGGAGGTACGGAGGGTTCTGAAGGAGTGGGATAACTTGATCATCAATAGTGGAATCCTTTATCGGAAACGCCTGGTTGATGGGAAGAAGGAATTTCAAGTCGTACTACCTCTGGAATGCAGAGAGGAGGTCCTCGCAGCTTGCATGATGACATGGGCCATCTTGGAAAAGATCGTACACTTGATTTGGTCCGGTTTAGATTCTTTTGGCCTGGATTGGCCCGCGATGTTGACAGCAAAGTAACCAGCTGCGAACGACGTTTACGATGAAAGGCGGGTTGTCGTCTGGATAGAGCACCACTAATCAGTATCCATTGTAGTCAGCCAATGGAGTTAGTGTGCATAAACTATTTGTCTCTTGAACCAGCCTCCAGGGGATTTACGAATATATGGGTCATTACTGATCATTTTTCCAGGCTTTCCCCACCACAAGTCAGACTGCAAAGACTACGGCAAGGGTTTTGGATGACAATTTTGTTGTGCACTACGGAATTCCCGCGAGATTACATTCAGATCAAGGACGAAATTTTAAATCTCGATTAATCTCGGAGATGTGTTCCATTTTGGACATTGAGAAGTCCAGAACCAGTCCTGATCATCCCCAAGGAAATGGAACCTGTGAACGATTCAACAGAACGCTGTTGGATATGTTAGGGACACCGCCTATGGAAAAGAAGTCAGCATATCAACGGGATATTCCCTCCATTTGTTGCTGTTTGGTAGGGAAGCAAAACTTCCAGTGAACGTACGGTACAGGTTGGATAGAGACCAGGATTGTGATGAAACCTACACGGCGTATGCTGCGGGTCTACGCGAAAAGCTAGCACATTCATTCAATTTGGCTGCATCGGCATGCAGCAAGGCTCAGAGTCAACGGCAGAAGCGATATCACCTCAGAGTCAGAGGAGGCTCTTTGGACGTGGGTGATGAGGTACTGGTCAAGAAAACTTGTCTTCACTGCAACGATAAGCTGAGTGGCCGTTGGGAACAGGAGGTTTACCATGTCATTGATCGACCCAATCCTGATGTTCCCGTATTCGTGGTGAGATCAAAAGACGGTGGGAAGCAGACTTCACATAGAAATTTGTTATTTTTGCTTCCGTGCTGCGAATCTGATCCAGGTCCATTGGGAAAGGATGTTTTAAAACTACCCATGAAGGATGCTGAAGGTCTCGCTGCAAGGTATGCTGCAACTGAGACGTCTGAGGAGGATCTTGAATCTGATCCGGAAGATTCCATCGTCATCACAGTTAATCCTGAGATTCCCGCTATCGGTTCGGCAGGTGAGGTAAGCCCGACTGGTGAAGCAGATTCGACTGGCGAAGTAGTTTTGCGGTCTTCAGCGGAATCGCTATCGGTTTGGCAGGTGAGTTAAGTCCGACTGGCGAAGCACATTCGACTGGTGTAGTAGTTTTCCTGTCTTCAGCGAAAACCGAGCTTCTGGTTTCTATGGAAAAATCGGAGCATGAGGAACACACGGATATATCGTCAGAAGCGCTTAATCTGGAAACTGATATGGAGTTTGACCCCATTCTGGAAGAGCGAGATATCCATTCTCTCTCTGCTGGTGATGAAACTCCTGTCATTCTTGTACCACAGCTACGCCGATCGCCTCGGAATCGGCAGGCACCAGCTTGGTTTCAATCTGGTGAGTATGACGTGTCGCAACTCCAAGTATCAGAGGCGGTCTCGGTCAAGCCTAATTGGGCAGTGAAGGTAGACCATCTCGTTTCCATGGTTGATAGCAATCCGGGCTTGGCATCATGTCCTGCTCTCCTAAATTCGTTGGATGAAATTATGAAAAATGGCTAGTCAGCAGAGTGGAGATTTTTCATTTGCTAGGTATTGACTAGAGAACAGAATTTATTTGTTTTGTATATGGAATTTATTTTTGATGATTACTGTGTATGTTGGGGACAACATCTTTTCTGAGAGCACAAGTATGTAAGAGTGATAATTATTCATGACTTACCATGCTGACTAATAATTTGCAATACACCATAGTGGCTTATATTTACACCTGCAGTCAAGTTACACTATACTTTCAGGCGACCAGCTTTGAAATAGACTATAGGTTTAGAAAGCTAGGCTATGGCATACCTGTGATATAGGCTGGGTTAGGCCCATTGTTAGACAGTGGGTTTACTACAACTTGCCATTGTTATTTGCAATAACGGAATTCTCCGGCATGGATTTTTACCAACACCGGGACAGGTTTTTGGCCATCTGGTCATTCTGTTCTTCTATTTTGTGTTGGGAAGGTGTGTTATTTGTCCTGTATTCAATGGCTGTAAAAATCATTTTTTTCATATTAGACCTAAAATTTCATGTAGTGGCATTATTCATTCCCTAGTAAATATATTCATGTAATGAGGTATCGGTAAATATATATATTGCTATAATTGAATAATTGCTTCCAGATAATACCAATCCAACTAATTTAGTGTGCACGACTTTCTAGACTCCATGGAAACTGGAGATGTACCGTTCTATTGAGAAATTGGTCGAGAATATCGTTTAATTGTACATGTAGCTTGCTGATCAAAATGATCTATATTTGTATATTCCTCCATTATGTAATTAGGGATGATACTCCTATTTGATACAGCAACTGCTACCCTCTATATGAGCTGTATAATCACGTCTTCACCTTCTCGTATGAATAAACTTATATATATATATTTATGACGAGTGTTCGTCTTCATTTCGAACTCGCCGTTAGCCCCTTGGTTTACAACTAAATTAAACTGATTTTTGTCGATGGCGTGATTGATAAGAATAACATTTACCGCAATAGATTACAACACATATAAGGAAAGTGGGAAGAGGTGTCGACATGCTGACAGAGCCACATGACTTCACAGTATACATTCGATGGAACTGAAATCAAAGTGGTAAAAGAGGTCAAATCCTTAGGCCTATTGTTTGACCAACGACTAACATTCAACTCGCATATAAATTGCTTGAACGCCAAATGCACGAAAGCTCTAGATTTGTTAAGGTAATTGCCAGGTATAAGTGGGGAGGAGATCAGCAAACGCTTCTCCATTTATATCGATCACTTGTTCGTTCCAAACTTGATTATGGTTCTCTTGTTTACAATGGTGCAAGCAAGTCGAACTTAGCAACGCTAGATCCTATTCTCCATCAAGGACTAAGATTTTGCCTCCGTGCGTTCAGAACATCACATAAAGAAAGCTTGTATATCGAAGCAGATGAATTTCCTTTAGATTTTCTAAGAATTAAACTATCACAGCAACATATCACAAAATTGCGATCAAACAAGTCCTGCATATGACTGTGTTTTCAACCCTCAGTACGCGGATTTCTATTCAAAGAAACCCTCGATTATTCCACCTCTTGGAATCCGTATGAAACCACACATTGTAGCAGCTGGTATTAAAGTTAGTCAAATTTTACCTAACGAGCTCTTTCCAACTCCACCACGGCAGTTACCCACACCAGAAGTAGATATTTCACTGACGAAATACAAAAATGCAAACAAGAGCCAGCTCGTGTATACACAAGAATTTGGTCTACTGAGAGAGAAATACGGATCACATCAGGCTATTTATACAGATGGTTCTAAAGATGGTGAGAGAGTAGCATGTGCTACTATCTTTAGTTCCAAAACTAAAACCTATCGTCTACCAGGTAAAAGTTCCATATTCACTGTAGAGGCAAAAGCTCTATTATCAGCTTTAGGAGGTATTGGGTCCACTAGAAGGGAAAAATATGTCATATTCTCAGATTCACTGTCGTGCCTTCAAGTGATTAAAAGTGAAAATTCAACTCATCCCACCATCTTGAAAATTCTACAATTATACGACATTAGATTTTATCAACAGATAGATATTGTGTTTTGTTGGGTACCTAGTCACGTTGACATCAAAGGCAATACTGAAGCTGATAAAATGGCTAAGGCGGCTCTGGATGAGGAGGTTGATCCTGTTGGAATCTCATACAGCGATTTTAGACCATCTATCTGCGCTTATGTAAGAAAGCTGTTTTAATCTTTATGAGATACTATGGATAATAACTTCACAAGTTCAAAAAACTGTTCATTATACTCATCTGAACAGCCAGTAACGTTTTGATCAGGCCATGATTAGACGATGTAGAATCGACCATACACGATTAACTCACGAATATTTACTAAAGGTGTATTCCATGCCATGAAGTGCTCACAGTGAAACATATTTTCATAGACTGCATAGATTTAAGATTGTAAGAGATACTTTTCATCGAGCAACTACGCTAGAAGATCTTTTTAGTCAGGTAAAAGAAGATTGTATTTTATATTATTTGAGAGAGATCGGCTTGTTATACAAATTTTAATGTCTGTACCTGTTTTAACGCATTAGTTCACTGAGTTAGTAACTTGAACACTTAGAATTTTGTTTCACCGTCGCTATATATATAGCTGAAATATTGCTGAACGTGACAAACCTTAATTCTCTCTCTCTCTTTCTCTCTCTCTCACAGTATAGTCTTCTGGTTAACCTATTCTAAAGCACATACCAAGAATCTAACGATTCGTGTTATGTGTTGTGTCTCAGGTTCGCTTATACTGTAATTGGTGAGCTGTGTCGCTGTGAGAACTCATACACTGGGGATTGGTCAGCTGCATCTTCGTCAGATGGAAATGACGGCATTTAACTCAAAATACTAGTCTGTAAGGCCCGATGTCGACGCAGCATCAACTTCCCACAACATATATCAAAGACTAAAAGGTCTGTACAGGGGGCGGGCCACGGGGACGAAACGTCCACCAGCAGAATTTCGCCTCTGAAGGCTTTAGGGGTCACGTCCAATCGATCGAGACGGTTTCTCGATAAACGAGTAAAACCAATAAATATATCGTCTCGAAAGGTTCTTGTTTATCTCTATCAATTGTTGTCCCGGTTTGCTCCCGGTTTTCTCTCGAAGCAGAAGACCATCTCGATCCTCCTCGAAATAACTCCACATGTTGGACATTGGAATCGAGACGCCGTCAAATGGAACTTTGAACTATTCGGAAGCGTAGGTTCCTTATATATGTACTCCGTGGCAGCGAGATTAATCTGGGCGAGTTTATATGCATTTAAACCCGGATAATGAATTAACTTGAACATGAATAATTTAATAATATTTTGTTATTCCGTCTAGAGACCTGTAGTCGCATAGTTGCTTTGACAGCGCAATTACTCTGCACGTCATGAATGGAAAGAAAGAAACATCACCAACTGAAAATGTATAAACTGGCTCAGTTATATACATGTAGAATTTGAATCACTATATGAGAAACGTTGAGGACCGGCGAACTGAAATGAATTCTGCAAGTCTTAGAATAAAATGCCATATGTTTCTCGGAAAGTGTATCAGAAAAGAGGATCTTTATCGTCAGAGATGTCCTCTGTATTCACAAATAAAGTGGATTTGAACACCACAGGATCGGCTGGTAATTCACTGGAAACCATAGAATAATATATACATAAACGCTCGATCGAAGATTTCGAACAAACAACACGCGGTGTCGTTTATATTAAAATTAAATGTATGCGTTGGTCTGAAGCGTGATTGCTCTCTGAATTGAATGGTAGTTACTTTCTCTATTTGGTTAATTTCCTAGACACAAGAAATCAGCAATAAATAATAGAACGAGATTACATTATCAAGCGCTGCCAACAGTGCTGTTTCAGTTTTTTCTTTCAAAGAAATTATTACCCCTCTCACTTCGCTGTTGTTTCAAGCCGACGGTTTTTCACAGACCGACTGTGGCGTGGATTAGTTCCGATTGTCAGTATTTCCGTTAACCATTTCCGAGTGAGCTTATGTCATGAATAAACTTTGTTGATATAATCTCCTTATTTGAACAAGACTGTAATTCTCAGTAAAATGAAATCTGCAATGAATTATACCAAATTATAAAACAAATTACACATCGAGGTTAATACTCCGGTCAAACAAGTAACATAGCTTTCATTTTTCAGTTGAAACGACCCAAGTTTGGTCCAAAACACTTTATAGAACAATAATTAACGTATGCTTCCATATCAGATAATATCCCCTTGATGTGTCATTTATTCGCGATGAATAACATGGAAAATACCTTTAAAAAATCTTTTTCTGAGTTCTATTTTGGCCGCGATATGCGTATGCGATGAGTGCCCCCAAAATATGGTACATGCATAACACACTAATCGCTTGAGAAGTAAAGATAGGTCAAATGAACAGCAACAAAACACGGACATATTAAAACCGGGACCCCTTCGGGATTATCGATCAAATTTGTATCCATCTCGAAAACTGGGACATTTCGATTGAGATAGAACCGGGAGCAAACCGGGAGATGTCGTCAGGGGTCCCGGTTCTGCCCTCCCGGTTTCAGCCGAGAAATTTCTCGATCCATCTCGGAGGCATCGAGAAAGTGACTCGATTAATTGGAGTCACTTTACCCTTAGGATAATTTATTTATCGATCTTAGACCGAATGCTTTTGAACATCAAATCTTGAAGATAATTGTACTCGAAGGTGCTACAATGCCAATACTCAAACATTTCCTGTAGACGTTGGAGACGTGCTGTATACGAGGCCATCCTCATCTTGGTTGAAACGGAGTGAAGCTGAGCCCCAACAAGAAGAAAGATGGACGATCCATCAAAGTATGAATGAAACGACATGGAGTAGATGAAAATACTCCTCGGATAATGAGACATTATGAAGGATTCATCCTACAAAGATAATCCAAACTATTCGGAAGCGCATCAAATATAACACGTGGAAAGAATCAGAAATGTCTCAGCCAATGGAGCAGACAATTACACTGTATCTACAACTGATTGCGATGATTAAGAGCAAAATAAAATAAAATGTACAAAATCAATGAAAATAATTAATTAAATAACAGTAAGAACCAACACGATATGTTAAAGCATCACTTTATCACTTGATATCAATAATTGGAATTATAAAATAAATAAATAAATCTGTTAGAGCAATGATGTGTAAATCACATCAGAAACGTAAATACAGCTAGTCTTGATACCTTGTAACTAATTAGGTTCCTAAGAATCTGTGATGGTAAAAAAAAGAAATAGTATAATGGTGATATCGATGGGAGAAAGCTACAGTATTTGAACCAAGGCTATATCAAAGATGAATAGTGCGATTTCGCCTGGTTAATTTACATGACACCAATAGCCACAATCAAAGCGTGACTGAGATAAATACCATGGAAATGACTTGAAATTCATTTCTATAAAAAGTAATGTTCAGTGATTAGAATTTTACGTAGAACATAAACATCACCATGTCTTGCGGACATCATTGAAAAGTGCTGACCGCTTCTCTTGTAGGAAACCATCTTGCGTGTTTTTGTTGTTTTTTTTTCATACACATTTGGAATTGGTACTAGCTATCATACGAAATAGGTATTTTGATTATATTGACGCGGAAATTTTTATGAACGAGGGTTGAATATTGAATGTCCGATTTTGCGCAACATTGCAACGACTGCAAGCCAACAGCCGGTCACCCCAGTATCGGATTCTGGTCAAATCTTCCTTCAAATCAATTTTGAAGAGATTTAGCTTATACATATTCCGTAAATAGTAAACTTTCTTACTGGATTTAGATATTTTTTATCAACATCATTACGGATCGAAAAATGAGGGTATTGTTACGGTACCCATTTCAACTAAAATTTCCAGTAAATCTTATCGTATAACACGGGGGATCCGCTGAATATACAGCAATATTTAAAATGAATCTTGGAGAAATTTCTCGTCACATTAACATCTTCAAAGTATATATATATTGAGACACAGATACATGTACATTGGATATACTTCCTTAAATTGGATAAATTTAATCGACAGTCAACTGCAGTTTACAGGTCTGGATTCTGAATGGTTTTACTCCGGAATCTGCACCCAAATCTTTATATCCCACAAAGTGTCTTTCGATGATTTTCGGTGATAATTATCGGTGATTACGTCACTTTACGGCGATTACGTCGCTTCTCTAATGACATCACTTTGGTGATGGTGACATTACCGATGAGTACATCATTTCCCGTGATGACGTAACTTGCTCCTGAATCTGATCGTGAACCCGAACATGCGAATCGAAATGCTTATATTTACACTACTGATGTCTATGTCGGAATGTTCAACTTATTAGAAGCTTGGGTACTGAAATTTGATGTAGGCGATTTGGGTATCTTATTCGATGGGGGGTCTCTCCTCATCAAGTTTTCATCTGTGACTCTCTCAAACGAGCCATGAAAATAATCCCTCCTTTTTAGACCGACATTGTTGGATATTTTTTTCAAAATGACGGTCATGAAAGGTCCTCAGGAATTTTGAGTTGTTTCATGTGTTCGTCTAAGTCTTGCATTTGTCCGGTTTCAAAGCTAATGAAATCAATTTATTTTAGGTGAAATACAATCCTGACACTTTAAAATAGTAAATGTAATAAGATAACAAAAAACTGGTTTAATTTATAATGCAGAACACATATAATTTATAAAGATAGAGCCCATTAGTTTCCTAATGCTATATATGTGATTAGACTGGGACGTTGCTGCAACATTTTCACTGTCTCGTTCTTTTTATGTGTGTGTGCGCTTGTGCGTGTGCATGTGTGGGTCTGTGCGTGTGCGCGCGCGCGAAGGGGCAATTATCCTCATTTTAGCAAATGCTGCAGTAAGTTTTCTACACAGGCACATCGTCGCTTTTGTTTGCTTTTGTAACTTGCACATCATTGTACAAATTATTGTCTGTATGTGTACACAACTGGGTACATAATACGAATAAAAAGAATACATAAAAGATAATTATATTCACGTATTCAGGTAAACATATGTTACACCACTATTACCTGAATATAATTATCTTTCACAATATAACCCATGTAGTTTTCGTATGTGTATAATCATGATCAATATTGATGTATTTGTTTCGTTGGTAATTAGCATATATTTTTATATAATCTATAGATAATCTCCTATTGTCGCGTATCGAAAATGTCTGTATTATATTTTTATACAATCGTACGAGGATATTATATTCAACTATTCAAGGTAAAAAATAAATAAATATAATTTCGTTGAAAGATTTCAATAATAGTAAAATTTAGGATCTTGCTAGTCGAGACGAATTAATCTAAGGGTAATCTGTCACGTATCTA
The DNA here is from genome assembly GCA_036873755.1 of Hanleya hanleyi. NCBI lineage: Eukaryota > Metazoa > Mollusca > Polyplacophora > Lepidopleurida > Hanleyidae > Hanleya > Hanleya hanleyi. Next base: position 101,175 of record JAVTVY010027532.1, read on the forward strand.
ACTCAACTGTCGAGTAACTCTGGAAGTGGAGTCGGAACACGCCGCTAGTAAATATACAGGACTTATATAAAGGATACTAGTATAAATTGTGTGGACAATTCCAACATTTACACCGGTAAAAACAAGATAGAGTGAAGAACAGAGTACTTACCTGGCGTGGTTGCGGGAACAACCAGTAGATTAGCATCTGTTGGAACGTATTTGAAAGGGTTGGTGAATGATGAGTCCGTTTCTTCCTTCACCCCCGCTTGATAATTCGTGCCACAACACGCCTGGATTATGAACACTCGAGGATAGCCTGCGATACAAAACCAAAATGTACAAAACACGAAGCTAGATTTATAGCTTGTTGGAGAAGCCGCTCTACCAAAATTCCCTTCCACTTGCACAAACCTTATGCTGATAAAACGTTCTGTATAAGATAGGGACAAATTGCATGCTGCTATTTGAAAAAGATATGTATGCATGGATACCTAAATTTCCAGAGTTTTTTGCGATGGTTCTCAATGTAAATTGATACAAATTGTACAGAAACGTATGCACCTGCGAATTTGCGACGTCTTAGGTCATTATTCTGCCGAGTATCACATAGCTTTCTCACCTGGTTCATTCGAGCTACATTTACCGTCAAACCACTAAAATATTTCATTATGTGCATGTATCTATTACCTAAACTACTTAGCCGATCATTGTACCATCAATTTTAAACCTAACCTCCGACTGATTGTTCCAATATTGGGACATAATATTTGAGTTTCAAACCTCTGCTAAGTTGACGCGATGGCTTTTTCCATTTAAAAATTAAACAGCCTAACATAGATGTTTTAGTGCCCTTCCTGTCATGGAAATTTATATCATTAGCTCGATGTTCGTGTTCGCTGGCCAATAGATCCTGTTTAACTAACGAACGAAGCAGAACCCAACAGTAATATTTCAGATAAAATCACGATCTTTAATGACTAATATTAATAAGCATAACTGTTGGAAGAAACTCACCTGCAAAATTTCGCAAAGAATCGTTTCGGAAGCCGTGCATAATTTCATCTAAAGTTATCTTTTCGGTCGTGTTTAATAGTATGGTATAGTTCTGCAAAGAAACATTAAACATTTATAAACAATGTTTCTATTTGTTACTAAATCAAACCTGCTTTAATTCAATGCCTTAATCTCCATTAAGCTGCACAATTCAAACGTAGAAAACGGAAGTTAAAACTAAAAGTTAACTCCCCTAGGAGAGAGTTGTCCGCCCCTAGGAGAGCTCTCTCACTCATCCCAGTGAGGTTACTATAAAGGGCACTGCCAAAATCATTCCAATCCTCTTTCTCATTGTAACAAACCGAGACCAGTAGTGAGCAAGGCCGTAGCATGAGGGGACGGAAGGGAGGGACAATTAAATTAAAGCAGGTTTGATTTAGTAACAAATAGAAACATTGTTTATAAATGTTTAATATTTGATTCCTAAATCGTAAACCTGCTTTGATTCAATGCCTCAGTACCAACATATGGAGGTGGGAACCTCGGCCTTGTTGTAGTTCTAAAAGCAGGCTAAGTAACCGCTGGGATGACACAGACATGGGCATAAGCATGAGACATCAACAATCAACAAATGAAACCCTGGTCAGAGACGAAAAAGGTTAAATCATGGATAAGATACAGTAGTACTTATCTTGAGTGTCTCCATCCATGTAGCTGTGCTCGTGGTGTGGTATGCAAACTCTACCAAGATGTCAGAATCCTCTGCCTCTAGGGCTGCTAGGTCTTCTTGGTAGGCATTGTATGGTGAGGTGGGGCAACGCCGTACATTTGAGTCATACATGCAGATACTTGGCTGTACCTTTAAGGTCGGGTGAAGCGTAAACTGTCCGGGCTTAGAGGGCGCCAAGCCACACCATTCTCAGTCCACAAGCCGTCTTACGTCCAACTTCTCAACTTGGTTCTTGAAGCTGAGTAGGTCTTGTAGGATGCCTAGGAGTTGACTGCGTTTGCTCCCTGAGTCAACTTTACGCAACTGTCAACTCTGTACTTTATTCGCTGTCACTGGCAACCTGAAACAAGAACATTAGAACTCACAAGTGTCAGTTCTTTGTCTTGTGAGTTGAGCGTAGGTGACGCAGCTGAGATCATGCAGAAGGAAGTCAGATACAACCTGAAAGACACAAGCAAAACCGCAGTTAAGGTAAAGATTAAACTCACCATAGTGTCAGGCCTCTTAGATTGATGATTAGAGAGTCCATGGTCGTCTATCTGACTTATTTCTTCCTTCATAGATGATCATATTGAATGTGGACAAATGATATAATTGAGAGATGAGATGAGATGATACAGCAAGATGGCTGCCTTGCTGCAATGGTGACAATTTTGCACCCCCCCATCTTTTTCTGAAATTACTTACCACGTGCTGGGTAGCCACCAGTGGCCCAAGCGTGGTCACACTATCTGATTGCACTGACATATCTCACAGATAGAAATTTGTGAACGTGGAGTTTGCTGTCCAGGCACAAGACTGGACAATGTCATGGAGGGACAAGTTCTTCCATAAAGGCCATGACGTAGCGATGGCCCGAATCTCATGGGAAGAAGCAGTATACAGTAGCCAATGTATATGGCCAATTGATAATGGTCTTCTTCAATCACGCGTCAATGGTATTTTTCGTAATGTCATGCATTGCAGACGGGCGAAGCGACAGAAATAACAGGCGCCGAGAGCCGCGAGCGGAATCGGTACGAGTAAGATAGTGGCGAATGGCTCGAACAGAGCATAACAAAAGGTCGTCTTCGAGCCCATGTACGAAGTCTGAAAACGCAGGGATAGAGTATGATCGTTGAGCGCACAGGCCTAAGCGAACAGACTCATTTTGGCGATAAACTCCGGAACGGAACGAAAGGAAAATGCGAGACCAATCTGTCGTCCCAGTCATGGAAGAACTCTCAAAAGTATGAAGTTCAGACACTCTAGACGCCAAAGCAAAAGCCGCCAGAAAAGCCGCCTTGTAGGACACAGCTTTAGAGAAGCGGATAGAAAGGGTTCAAAGGGCGGACGAATCAAAGCACACAGAACCACACCGATATCCCATTTCGGTAACAGTAAGCGAGTACGACGCGACTGTAAGGCGAAGGCGCGAATAAGCGCAGAGATATAATCGTTAAGGCTAATGTCGGTACCAGAGGTAAGACGTAACACCCTAGCCAGAGCAGATCGATACCCTTCAATGGTGCTAATATGAAACTTCCTATCCCGGTGAAGATGAAGGAGGAAGTCAGCAACGAGGGAAATAGAGACAGAGTCGGGATCGACATAACGTCCTCGGCACCAGGACAAATAAATCCGCTGCAGAGACCGAACCCGAAAAAACGAATGTAGTGAGTAAGGTCCTGCATAGAAATGAAAAGCCCTAAGTCGATGACAGAACCATAATGTCAAAGTCTAACAACTGGTGCAACCGTCTATACGGGAATAAAGTACTTGATGGAGAAAGTCGAAAAACTGTCCCCCAAGTACACCACGAAAAACATTGTGTCATTTAAGCACAATCCTAAGGTAAACGGATCTCAACACAAAATGTTTGTGTGTTAAAGACAACATGGTTCTGAGTTAAACAAAAATCAACACAAAACTGTGCTGAATTCAATTACAAGCGTCTAGATCGTCATTCACAATCCAGGCGACGTCCATCACTATCCACGTCCATAATCCAAAGACCTACTCCACCCTCCACATAACAGTATTAGACCAAATACTGTAGATTCCAACACAATTTTGTTATCTGAACACAAAACCAGAATCAAAAATGCTTGAACAAAAACTCTCTTCGTCGTGCAACGACGCACCTAAGTAAATCACCATGTTAAAAACCCGAGAGGAACTGATACAAATGGAAGGATGACGCTAAACGGAGGAACTTCCACTCCCGCCGACGACCGACGATGGAGCATCGAAGGAAGTGCCGAAAAACGAAGATGAATGGATATAAAATATATAACTCGCAAATGAAGCAATGACGTGAAACACGGCGTTATGGCGTACTGGAACGTGGAAAAATGAGAGAAACGTTGTGTGTGATAAACAACGTAGTGATTTCCGCATTCGCAACATAATGTACATACATGCTCATGCTAGAGCAGGATACAAACTTATAAAAGTACACGACGTAACAGCGAGAAACGACGTACAGGTGTACGAGGACAACGAGACGACGTAATGTAACGTCGTAAAGGTGCGAAGCGAGAAAAGAGTTGCAACACAGTAACCCCGAATTCGATTGTAATTATTTTCCTCTTTTAGAAAATAGAAACGCAGTAGAGACGAACACATTAAATGTTCCTAGCGCTAATCACACGTAAGCTCAATGGGCTAACTGGTATTATGGATCTTTGTGTCAGTGATCATGAATACTGTGATAGTGAACATGATTACATTATGACCTCTCCCGATGTAATTTGTCTCCTGTACATGAAAATCAGTACTGGAGTTTTATATGGAGAGAATATTCACATTTACAAACAATGTTACTATTTATAACCCAAAAATAGTCACACCACCGACATCCAGAACAAAGGGATTTCAACGTAACCGAGAAAGATCCTCAAAGAAATTTAAAATTCCCGAAGAGAGGAAATACATTTAAAGTCTCTCGTCGGCAGGAAGGTAAGTTTATTAAAAATTTAGAATTTGAAATGACCTAGCACGAACAAGTTGTCGAGAAGCAGAAACGGTAAGTACATTGCTAAAGAGCAGTGTGATGTTCTTGTAGACTGTACCGATAATCAAGAAGACTTCACGAATTTGCGTGTCAAGCCGTATCGTCGAACGAGAGTATTTCTAAAGATTTCCCGGAGAAATACACTCACCCTCACGCTAACAATTTTAATTTTCTCAGAGAGAAGAAAGAAAAATAATGCTCAACTCCATCTGAATTATAAGCGTAATACAGTATACAGATAGGACCAACTTGGTGAGAAACAAACAAATCACAATGTAAATAACAGAAATTTGTGTTTCAAACACATTTTCACAATAAACAGTGGGTGAATAAGTTTACTCATTCACGATAAACCAACACGTGATCTCTTTGTTGTTCGACACACCCTTAATTACATAAAGAGATCAGTAAAGAAGCTCATTAAAATGCAACAAATGGTCGTAGTAAATAGGGTTGAGTTGTGGTTACGTACACAAATGCAACAATCACGTAAGCATGAAAGACAGAGAAAACCTCTGAAAGTTCTCTCTTGAACACAGGATATCAAAATCACATAATAATACTTGATATAACAAGAGATTACCTTTTTGGTAGGACCAAAGAATTGAATGCATGAAGGTGAAAACTATCAAAAACTGCAAGTCCGAACAAAAAATACAACAACAACATGGAACATTGACGGACTGCTTATAAATAATCGGATTCCCCGGCGGGGAAAAACGAACCCCCCGCGTCAGAAGGAGGATAGTATTCACAATACTAGTAAAGATTTATACAACAATTCAATGGATAAAATCGTGAATCAACGAAACAAAAACCTGTTCGTTTATAGTACAGATCACAATAGGCTCACATACCGACCGAAAAGCAAAACGGAATGGTGCGAGCCAATAAAAGCCCACATCAAACACAGCGGGACGAAACTCATTGTTTGTGTGGAGACGCGATATTGAAGCGATACTGCCCTAATGCAGGACTGTGTTATTAGTTAAGCATGAGATTTCATAAAGACTTTTAGAAAACATCGTCAGACGATCATTTCAAGATATAGAAAAATCAAGCCTAGAATTTTCAAATCTCCGACCAGAGCAAAATATTTTAGCGACGTACGTCCGAAGACACTAAACACGTGGCTGACTCAAGCGAGTCCAACATTCGCCCCGACAACCACCATAGATCGAGAAACGGATTTAGATAAACTATGTTAGATTTAACCCGCAACGGAGAAATTGACACACGACGATGTCTATTTGCTTTCTTCTTTTTAGAAGAAACATGTGGTAAACCGATAGACAAAGGCGAAATAACATGTGGGAAAGAATTATTTTGTCTGACGGAGACAATGGAATGCACCGGCAAGACCGACTTGGTCTTTGCTAAACCGGACAATGGAACGGGTTTGGTAGAGACCCCAGACAATGCAGCACCGGTACAGGTCAAGCTGTCTAACAGCCGAGAATTATCTTCCTGTAGAATAGTGCTACTGGGAGGAATAAGAATACTCTGAGATAAATCCAAGCCAACTCGGACGAGATCCTCATTACATTTCATATCATTGACCAGGGATATTTCCAATACCCGTCTGCCGACCTCCGAAATAGACGGGTCATCACACGCATGTAAAAGGTAAGCACGTCGAGCTTGGGCATAATTCCTCCAAGTCGATGCGTCCCATAACACACATTCGGCGCACGTGGTCGCCCGATAACACAACTCTTTACAACAAAAAACAAGCCGTGTGGGCGTCCAAAGGGGACAAAAAACCTGCCCACACGTACGACAAGGAATAGTAGTCGGAACCTCAGACATACTAAAGCAATAAGAAATTCCGAAATAAACAACACAAGTCACACTTGGTAAAGGATATATCCAGCGAAACAACAACAACAACAGTTGTAATTGAATCAAACACTTCTTCTAGATGTGCACTGTCGAGAGCAAACAGGAGAAAGAGGATTGGAATGATTTTGGCAGTGCCCTTTATAGTAACCTCACTGGGATGAGTGAGAGAGCTCTCCTAGGGGCGGACAACTCTCTCCTAGGGGAGTTAACTTTTAGTTTTAACTTCCGTTTTCTACGTTTGAATTGTGCAGCTTAATGGAGATTAAGGCATTGAATTAAAGCAGGTTTACGATTTAGGAATCAAATGGTAGGTATTTATTGACGAATAGACGTGGATTAAATTGTTCGCTTGCATGATAGAAGCATAGAAATACAGCACCGACCAGATTAAAGGTTCGCCTAAGGAGTTCATCTAACGGACTAACGCGCTTCAAATTAATGCGCTCAGTGGGAGGCCTAACACGCTCCCAAACGCACTCGAAAATTCCTAACGTATGTCTAACGTTCTGCTAACGTTCTCTTTATTCTACGTAACGCGCTCGGACAATGAGCAGGTCGAGCAGCTGCCAGACGCGACAGCGGGGGTCGGTAACGTGCTCTTTGTTCAACCTAACGACCTCGGAGAATTTGACATGCTGGTTATACTAACGTGCGCTTTGTCCGACCTAACGCACTCGCGGGACAAATATGACCATCCAAACCACTGAGGCATACATCTACGTAAACTGGAAGATAGGAAATGATATAATTAATTACAAGTTAATAAATTTGATTGCATCGACACTAAAAATAATTTTCCCCGAACTGGAATTACTGGTAGTCTCCGAAACATGAAGATATATCTTATAATGTCGGGTTTACCCATATTCGTTCTGCGAGCGTGTTACATTGGACAAAGAGCACGTTAATATAATAGTCACGACAATTATCCTAGAGCGTTAGGTTGAACAAAGAGCACGTTAATAACGCATATGGCTTGTCAAATTGAACTAAAAATAATATCTTGGGACAATGTCTATTTTTATATGTTTCTGTTGAGAAAAATATGTCATACCGGAGTTGCGAATAAGGAAAAAATATGCTAGCTAGGTTATTAGATAGTAGCCGGACATTATCGGATATTATTCCCTTTTATGCAGAGCTTATCGGCTACTCGGTCTGTCATTTACACGATGACAGTTTACCTTGGTATATTTTGTCAAACCTGATCGCCTCATATCCATGTGTCTTGCACAGGTATATGAATGGATGATTTTGATCCTTCCTAAAATACGGTCATGGCAGATAATAGGTAACCAAACACGTGTGTCGGATGTGCTCAGATAATTTTGCAAGATCATTATCATTTATTTCTCATATATAATGAGAAGGTTTTCACCGTTTCATATTAATAGTCGCCATAGCTGATCCTTAGTCCCCCCCCCCCCCACACCAGATAGGTCTGAAGGAAGTGAATAAGCTACTTATCAATCAAGGTGGACAGATGAAATATAAAGGGGAAAAAAGACAGATCGAGAAATTGTCACGATACTAGATTTGACAGCGGGGGTCTGTAATATGCTCTTTGTTAAACATAATGCGCTCGGACAAACTGGCATGCAGGCTACTGTAAAGAGCAATTTATTTGACATAACGCCCTCACAGAATGTTGTCAGGCAAATTGTTGTAGTAGCCGAGTATTAATATATGGGACGAGACGTGAACAAAGCATTGAGCTCAGGCTCGCCAATGCAGCGAGTGGTCTGTATCTACTTCGGATGTGCTGTGAGAAGACTTTCCGTACGCGAGCTAAACCGCTCTCCTACGGGCATACGTTTAGACATACGTGTATTATTAAGACATATCAATACGGTACATTATTGTATAATCATACAGTCATGTACTCTCTCAGAGTGTCATTCCGGTCTATCGTTATATACGGTCGGATCATTAGAATAAAGCTATGATCATTAGAATATGCAATACTGTTCAGTCACAGCCTTGCAAAAATTGGCAAAAACAAAAAATACAATTTTCCCCCTATTTATTTCTCTGATTATTACTGTTTCGAATCAAAATATATATTTTTTTATAAAATTTAATAATTACCCGAAAAAAATCTTTCTTTTTTAAAATAATTGTTTCGTGCCAAATTGTTTGTACCACATTTGTTAAAATTCTCCGGTACATCTATTTCTCCGATATTCTCCAGTGAAAATAGTTGTGGGCTGGTGTCCACTTCTCGAATAAGCCCATTGGGATGTTGTCCATACAGGCGCCAAGCCTATTGAGCTGCTTTCCTTAAGGGCTCCTGTCCTGTGTCCCTTTACAGCGTTCTATAGCGTATTATTATGAGTAAACTTATCAGTTATGTTATGACTGAACCCACGGGAAATGTAATGCGTAGTATATTGGTAAGAGCAAGTAGGTAGGAGGTTAAGTATGAGAAAAT